>CAUYQG010276129.1:0-29640 GCA_963574415.1 Tarsius wallacei | reverse complement strand
GTCTCACTCTGTTGCCCAGACTGGAGTGCGGTGGCATGCTCCCGTCTACCACAGCCTTGACCTGCTGGGCTCCGGCGATTCTTCCACCTCAGCCTTCCAAGTAGCCAGAACTACAGGCACGCGCTACCATGCCCGGCTAATTTTTTTGACTTATTATAGAGACGAGGTCTCGCCAAGTTGCCCGGGTGGGTCTCGAACCCGTGGGCTCAGGCAATCCAGTCGCCTCGGCCTCCTAAAGTGCTGGGATTACAGGTTGAGCTACCAAGCCCGGCCCCACATCCCTATCTCTAGAAGAGACCCAGCCCATCTCTAATAGATATCATGGCCCACCTCTAGAGGACACCATTATCATCTCTAGTGGACACCACAGCCCATCACTAGTAGATACCATGGCCTGCCTCTAGCAGATACCATGTCCTGTCTCTCTAGCAAATACCAGTGCCTATCTCTAGCAGACCCCATGGTTCATCTCTAGCAGACACACCCTGCCTCTAGTGGACCACCATGGCCCATCTCTGGCGGACACCATGGCCCATCTCTGGCAGATACCATGGCCCATATGTAGAAGACACCATGGCTTGTCTCCAGCAGACACCAGTCTCTAGTGGAGATCACAGCCCATCTCTAGTGGATACCATGGCCTGTCTCTAGTGGACATCATGACTCTCTCTATAGACTCCACAGCCTGTCTTTGGCAGACATCATGATTCATCATATTTTCGTTTCTGATAGTAACAGTGCACAAAGGAAATTAGGAAGCAAGAGAGAAGGTAGGGAAGAAAACAAAACTGTTCAAGTGCTAGTCAGATGACACTAGCAGTGACACTTGGTACATTTTCCACTGGAGTTATTCCCTGTCCTCATATCCATATAACCTCACAAAGAACTCAACTTTGAGACTGTAGTATATATACAATTTTGTTTGTTTCATCCCCTAGTCACCCTTATAAAAGTTGAAAGTTATGGGAGCCATGCTATGAACCAGCTCTGCTGTAAGAACACCAGACGTTTTTCCTCAGGGAAACCTCAACTAACTCTGACAAATGAGCCAACTTGCCTGAGTCCCTAGGAATGGCTGGACCTTAGCTGAGGACACATCCGTCACACTGATTACAGATGCAACGTGATGATTCACACAACATCCCAGGATACTGTGAGAAATCACAGGGCCCTTAAAAAGTGGCAAGCAGGGCCCTGACACATCAGGGGAGGTGGCCTGGACCAGTGCTGGCCTCATAAGCCTGATGTCTATGGCAAGACAGCCAGCAAGGATGGCCCAATGGGCCAATTTACTCTTCCAATACACACATTAATAAGTAAAAACTGATGGGGAAAATTAATTTTAATAAACTATTTTACTTAACCTATATATACAAAATGCTATCATTTCAACATGCATTCAGTATAAACAGTTATTAATAATATAATCCATTCTTTAATACAAAGACCTGACAAGTCGGTGTGGATGTTACATTTACGGCTTGTCTCCAGTCAAGGTTCAAGTGATCAGTTGCCATGTGTGAAATAAAACTATGGTGTCACGTGGTGCCGTTCACCAAGGGCCATCTTCACACAGACCCTAAGTGCTCCTACACCTCTATCCGTCATCTTCCTCACATGACACCATCCACAAAGGGCCATCTCCACACAGACCCCAAATGCTCCTGCACCTCCATCCACCATCTTCCTCACATAACGTTGTCCACCAAGGGCCATCTCCAAACAGATCCCAAAATGCTCCTGCAGCTCCATCTGCCATTTTCCTCACACAACACCTTCCTCTAAGGGTCATCGCCACACAGACCCTGAGTGCTCCTGCACCTCCATCCGCCATCTTCCTCACATGATGCCGTCTACCACAGGTCATTTCCACACAGACCCTGAATGTTTCTGCACTTCTACCCACCATCTTCCTTACATGACACTGGCTACCACGGGTCATTCCACACACACCTTGAGTGCTCCTGCAATTCCACCTCCATCTTCTTTACACGATGCCTGTCCATTGATGGCCATCTCCACACAGACTCTGAGTGCTCCTACACCTCCAACCACCATCCTACACATTGCCATCCACCAAGGGCCATCTCCACACAATCCCTAAGTGCTCCTACATATCTATCTGCCATCTTCCTCACATGATGACATCCACCAAGGGCCATCTCCAGGGAGACCCTGTGTGCTCTTGCACCTCCATCTGCCATCTTCCTCCCAGGATGCTATCCACCAAAGGCCATCTTCACACAGATCCTGAGTGCTCTCAGGGTCTGAGAGTGAGACCAAAAGGTTGAATGATAATGTTTGTGATCAGCATATACTAATTACCCTGATCAGATCACTGTACATAAATGTATGGAAATATCACAAAACATCACTATCTTCCTCGTAAATATGTACAATTATTTGTCTTAAAAATTTTAGTTTTTTTAGAAAAGGCTGAATGAACCACCTTTTACAAGGCCTCAATAAAACAATGGCAAAAGCAAAAATATCTATATTCTGGTTCTCTGTCTAATAAGCACAGTAATAATATGTACATATAATTAATTTGTCACCAAGACCAGTCAATCTGCCTACCAAAGTGGTGCACAATATAGTGTACATATTTTAAATAAAAGCAGGCTCTATTTGTGATTTGGCAAAAGTCTTACTAAGTTGCAGGCCTTAAAAAAAAGGAGAACTTATCCCAAACAGACTCTTGAGACCCTCAATTGCACTTGAAATTATTTAGTACAGCAAAAGTACAAGGGCAATCTTTCCAGCAACTAAGTCTGCAGACAAAGAGCATTCCTGAGTTAACCTTCAAACTACCAGCACCTCTGGATCCTGGTCCAGATTCTTTTTCCTTTCAGAAGGGACTGAAGTAATTAAGTGGCATCGTGTGCATTCCATAGAACAGGGATGGAAAGAATGGAGAACGTGAAGTCTGGCCAAACCTTACAAACAGTTGTTCCTTCCGCGGCCCAAGATGACAAGCTGTCTAGTCATCATGCACAACGCTGCCAACTCTGCAGGATCGAGTGGCTCTCAGAGGAGCTCTCCTGGGCTCTGAGTCAAAGACAGGGCGCAAAGCGGACTCTCCCCAGGCCTCTGTTACACTAATAAATAAACCCCGGAACCAGTCTTCCATCCAGGCAGTTTTACCTCCCTAGAAATAACCTGATTAACAGTGTTTTGCGTTTTGAGAGAAACAAACTTTTACAAATGTCAAAGAAACACTCTGTCCATGTAAGCACAGGAAAAACAGAGGAATCTGTGCGAGCAGTTAGGAGAGGAATGGAGAGCACAGGGACAGAGAGCACCTCCCCATTGAGCAACAAGTCTCAGTGGCATCAGACACACTGCTCAGTGGCTGTGAAGGCCAGCAGCCCCAGGTGACATGGGTAGGAAAAGGAGCGCATCTGGAACAAACAAACCCGTGAACGAGGCCAACAAAGGCTGCTGACACAGTGTCCCCAGGAGAACACAAGTCAATTTCCTCAAACAGCGCCAAGGAGGGTGTTCCAGGTTCTGGCCAGGCCAGCCCTGCCTGCCCTGGGTGGTGGCTGTTCTGGAAGAGGAGTTTCTGCTTGGTCACCTGTCATGAGAACCTCTGTCTCCATGAAGCTCCAGAAGACTTGGGTCAATGCACCACCAACACTGTCTGGGCTGACAGTGAGATCACTCAGGCACACCATAGAGCAAACGTGGGGAGGGTTTAGCCTCAGCATTTTTGTTTTGTTAATAAAAACAAAAAATAAAGCATGGAAACATAACTTAATGAAGAAAGTGAGTCCACTTACCAAAAAGGAAGTGTTTAAATGTGCCCTCATGGAAGTGCACACAGCAAGTACATAGAGAGTACACAAAAACATGCACACACCCAGGAAGGTGAGGCTGACAGCAGGGTCCGTAGGCCTGGCCTTGCCACAAGGAGACTACGTTACCTGCAGGACACTGGTCATGGTGTCCATGTGCAGTCCCCAGTCTGGGCACACAGCGCTGGGCACCAACATGCCACTGTGCTCGTAAGCACTGGTGCGGGGCTGCTGTCAGCCCCTGTCTGCCCTGACTTGGCTGCTGAGCTGGCTCCTGAGCTGACTCATCGAGGAACTGTGAATTTTCTTGCAGTGAGAAATTAGCAACCATTTAAGAACAGAGCTGGGATAAATCAAGCTGTCTGCAGCTCAGAATACTTCTACCAGTCGGGCCATTAATACACTGCAGAGAAGGTAAAGGGGGGAAAATTGGCTTTCACCGCTGCCAAAGCTCTGGAGGCCGTAAAGAACACTTTGCTGCGATCTGTCACATGTGGCACTTGCAGACCACCCTGCGGCCCACCCGAGACCCTCCACTACATTCCTGGAGGCAGAGGTGGTCTGTGCGCCAGCAGAGGAGGGCGGGTGTGGGCCCCTCCTGCACAGGCCCCCCACGGTGCAAGTCAAGGCGTGGAGGCGACTTTGAGTCCTCATGGCAGGCCAAGCTCAAGCCTTCAGGGGCCTGCCAGCCTTGGGCTGTGTCTGCCAGCAGCCAAGGTCTCCCAGGCCCACGAGGAAACGGCCCTGGGGAGTGAGGGTTCTGGGGCTGGCCAGGACTATCCTGTCCATCGAGTGCTCCCTGCTCCCAGAGCAGAAATGGAGTTCCCCACTAAGAGAAGCAAGTGCTTCAGGGAGCGACAAATCCTGCAGTAATGAAATACTCAGTGAATGTGGGCTGAGTGCCACAGAAGGTGCACCTCAGGGGGAAGCAAGAGCTGCAGCAGTCGCCTCAAGGTATGAAGTGAACTGAGAATGCATCGAAATGTGGCCCAGCCTGTCATCCCAGCTATTTGGGAGGCAGAGACAGATGGGAAGATTGCTTGAGCTCAGGAGGTCAAGGCTGCAGTGAGCTGTTATTGCACCACTGCACTCCAGCCTGCATCACAGAGTGAGACCGTCTCTAGAAGTAATAAAAGTTATCCAGGTGCAGTGGCTCAAACCTATAATCCCAGCATTTTGGGAGGTAAAGTTAGGAGGACTGCTTGAGTCCAAGAGTCCAGGAGTCTGAGGTCAACCTGGGTAACACAGCGAGACCTCATCTCCACAAAAAATTTTTAAAAGAAAAAGAAATAAAAAATTTTAAATGTGGTTCTTTCAAGGTGATGGCCACAGAGCCGAAGCTGTGGATGACACATCTGTTCACTGCCTGTAGCACCAGATACTACACTCTACCTGTTGCAGGTCTTGCCATCACCTCAACCTCACCCAGACAATGCTCTGTAGGAACGGGACAGGAACAGGTCCTGACACCTGAGTATAAGTCACATAGCTTGGAAGCACTGACTGCGCTGCCCTGCCAACAAGCACATGCTGCCGATCTGGGATGACACCTAGGCCTAGGAACCTGCTGCCGCAGAATGCTCGCTCGTCATTCAATACAATTTGACACCCTAGTATCAAATGCCACACGAAACCTACTTCCCAGCCTGAACCAAAGACTGTACTTGCCGACTATTTATGTTCTATTTTATTTATATATTTAATTCTGTGTAAAGACGAAGTCTTGCTACGTTGCTCAGGTTGGTTTCAAACTTCTGTTCAAGAGATCCTCCCATCTCATCTTCCCAATGTGCTGGGATTACAGGTATGAGCCACTATGCCCAGCCTATTATAAAAAGCTAATAAATAGACATCAATAACGAATAAGACATCTCAACAGAAGATCAATAAGGAAACAGAGGATGTGAACAGCACTATAAACCCAGAGGACCCAAGAGACATGTACAGAATACTCCACCCAAGACAGCAAGAAGCCCGTTCTCATACCACGGAACTTTTCCTGGGATAGACCAACAGCATGCTGGCAACATACCTCCACAAACTGAAACAATACAAGGTATCCTCTCTGATCACAGTGCAATGAAACTAGAAAAATGGAAAAATAGAGCACTCACAAATTAAACAGCCAATGAAGGAAAACTAGCCAGTTATTTGAGATGAATGAAAACAAAAATACAACATACTAAAACACAGCCATGTATTGCTTAATGATGCAGATGCCTTCTGAGGAATGTTTTGGTAGGTGATATGGTCACGAAAGAGTGCACTCCGCTCCCACATACCTCTACAGCAGAGCTGGCTCCACCCCTAGGCTATGGGTGTAGGCTACTGCTCCTGGGCTACACACCTCATGGCATGTACTTGCTGAATATCGTAGGCAACTGCAACACAAGCCCATTCGGGTACCCACACAGAGAAAGGTACAGTAAAAATGCAAACCAAAAACGTTTTGGTCACACTGGCATGATAGCGGGGTGCCAGGCCCCAGGTGAACAACAGAGAGACAGAGGGCTATGCAGCCCATGCTGGTGGTTCCTGGACGCCCCTATGTCAACAGAGCACAGAGGCCACCTGGAAGCTGTGCCAGCCCCCAGCCAATCCTAGAGCAATTAATTTCCAGGCTGGCCAGGTCATGAGACTTTCCACTGGGAGGACTGTCCCTGCACTTTGTCGTTCCTATCCTCCGTCATTGTTTAATCGGAAGGCTATTCCATGGCTACTCCAAGGATGAGCTTGCAGGACAGTGAGTGATGGTGAGTGTGAAGGCCTCAGACAGAACTGTGCCACCACTATAGACTTTATTAACAGTGTACACTTAGGCCACACTAAATTTATTTAGAAATGTCTTCAGTAATAAACTAACTTTCCCTTATTGTAATTTAATTAAATTTTAAATTTTATTAACTTTTGAACTTGTTTGTAATAACAGTAACAACTTAGTTGTTATTACAACTTCTTTGTAATAACACAAAAACATTGTATAGTTATAAAAATATATTTTCTATTTTTCTTTAATCTACATACTTTTTTGTTTTTAAAGTTAAAAATTTTTTTTTTTACTTTTTTGTTAAAATCGAAGATACAAACACACATTAGCCTAGGCCTGCACAGGGTCAGGATCCTCAAGACGGCTTCAGGCTGCACAAGTTGTCAGCTCCATTATAATCTTACAGGACTGCTACTGTGTACATAGTCTGTCATTGACTGACACATTGTTTGTGGTACATGACAATACCAGCAAACTAAATTCATTTGGTACTGATCCCAGAGCACAGAGGATTCAACATAAGAAAGCCAACGTTACTAGAACCAAAAGAAAAACCACATGATCATCTCAACTGATGCAGAAAACACATTGCCAAAACCTGACATCTTTTCATGATTAAAAAAAAAAAGCAACTCAGAAAACTAGGAATAGAAGGAACTTCTTCAATATGATTAAGGACATTTGTGGAAAACATACAGCTCACAAAACTGCTGGGCACAGGAGTCCCAGCAGAGCAATTCAGCAAGAAAACGAAAAGGCATTGAGTCGAAAAGGAAGAAGCAAAACTGTCTGTTTGCAGATCACATGATCTTACATGTAGGAAACCACAAAAAGACTCCAAAAAAAAACCTCATAAAAGAATTCAGAAAAGTTGCAGGCTACAAGATCAACACAACAAAAATCAGTCGCATTTCTATACAGCAGCAATGAAAAATTGGAAAAGAAAATTAAGAAAATAGTTCCACTTAAATCAACAGCATCCAAAATAATACCTAGGAATAAGTTTATCCAAGGAGGTAAAACATTTGTACTCCAAAAATTACAAAACACTGCTGTTAGAAATTAAACAAGACCTAAATAAGCAGAAAGACATCCTGTGTTCCTGGATGAGAAGACAATGTTGGCAAAATGGCAATACTCCCCAAATCAATCTACAGATTCAGTGCACTCTCTAGCCAAGACGTAGAAACAACCACAGGTCCACATGGATGAATAAGCCAGATCACATGGCAGAATACTATTCAGTTGCAAGAAGAAATGAAATTCTGGCGCAAGCCACAGCAGGGTCAGCCTGGAGAACACTTTGCTGAGTGAACCAAACCGGACATGAGAGGAGTAACACTGCATAATTCCACTGCCATGGGTTCCAAGATCGGCAAATTCACAGAGTGGAATGGAGGCTGTTGGGGCTGGGGAGGTGAATGGGTCACTGCCTCATAAGAGAGTTTCTGTTGAGATGGTGAAAGTTTTGGAAACAGTGGTGATGGCTCCATGACACTGTCAATTTAATTAATGCATTGAAAATGGCTAAAATGGTAAGACCTGGGTCATCCATACTTTACCTCAATAACAAAAGTCAACAGTGATGTGCCCACCCTCTACAGCCAGATATTTAGTAGCAAAGCCACCCACAATTGGACCAGGGCACTTGCCCTCCCTTTAAACGATGATGGAGGATAGGAACATTGGAGGGCAGGGGCAGTCCTCCCAATGGGAAGTATCATGATCCAGCCAGCCTGGGAGTTGCTCTAGGATTGGCTGGGGGCTGGCGCAGCTTCTGTGTGGCCTCTGTGCTCTGTTGACATAGGGGTATCCAGGAGCCACTAGCACAGGCTGCACAGCCCCCTGTCTCTGTTGTTCACCTGGGCCTGGATCCCTGCCATCACATCAGCGTGACCAATGCTCCAAAAGGCTGTGGGCACAGGAGCAGCTCATCCACTGCATGGGCAGAGGGCACAGAGGCAGGCACATGCACTCACAGCAGGCCAGTAGCTCATGAGGCAGAAGGAGAGACAGATCAGTCCTCAGAAGCAAGGCGTGGCCTTCTGCCATCCAGCCTCCATCCTGCATCCACAGAGGGGCAGCCCCATGCTTGGGCAGAGTCACTTTGGGATGCGTCCTCTAAGTGTGTGTGGACATCAGAGGCTGGAGGGCACTGGGTCCTTGTCACTAGGCTCTCCCTAAGGTATCGCATCTAGAAGAGATGCAGGATGCAGTGTCAAGAGTGCTGACACGCCATAATCCAACACCAAGGCACAGATCCTGGCAGAGCAGCAGCTCAGTGCTGTGTCAGAGCCATAAGGGAACACAGCACGGTAATCAACATGCCTATCATATGGGTGGAATGAGCACATGAGAAAGCTTTGGAGAAACCACACACAGGATGGTGGGACAAACAGGAGAGGAACAAGCCTGACACCTCCTCTTTGCTCACAATCTTCCTGAGTCCAACCATGCACAGGACAAGCTCCCTCTCCTGCCTGGCAGGCAGTCCCAGCATGTGTGTGATGTGCCCCAGTCCTCCAGCAGCCAGGGCCCACAGATGGCCAGTGATACATGGGGCTGTGAGCCCCTATGTGGATGGCAAGCCCACAAAAGCCAGGGCAATGACACAGGGCTTGGCAGCCCATTCAGGCTGAAAGCTCCTTGCTGAAGGCACAGATCTTCGGCAATCAGCACACACAGACTTTTTCTTCCAACCAGGAGAGGACACCGATGGAGGGATGTTGGCATTAGAGACAGAGGGGGCAGGAACAGGGAAATAGACCAGGGAGAGGGGTACGAGGGTGCTGAGATGGTTCTAGTCTCCAAAAAGGGACAGGAAGAGAAGGAAAAAGGTGGTAACCTCTGAGCTAGCTTCACAGCAAGCAGAGAACACCAGCATGATTTCTGGAATGTTTCAGTGAATTGCCAACACAGACCCTGCAGAACACAGAGCTGCTGAACAGGCAGGAGTTCCACCACATTCATGAGGTGTCTGGGAGCACCTAGTCCCACGACACCCCACCACCACATACTCCTATGCAAGCCCTCCAGCCACGCCCCCTCGTGCAAGTCTCCCTAGCCAGCCCACCCTGTGTCCTGCTAAACTCACTGACTTCGACAGAACTAAATTAGTCTACTCAGTCTTCCTTTAATGCATGTGTTTTGCATTTGCTGCTTATGGTGATTCCATAAACTGTGGCACTCAGCCACCCTGATACCATCAGACAGGAAGCCCAGGGATGCCACCTGAACAGCCTGTGACCCATACCCCCAGGACACAATAACCAGAGCCTAGCGATAGTCTTCTTCTCTGCTATGGCCGAACCGAGGCCCTGCAAGTTGCCTTCCAGATGTGGCTTGGGCTGGCTGTTACCTAGTTTCTCCCTGGAGACAGAGGGAGGCAGGATGGAAAAACACCAAAGCAGGATAAGAGAAGGTTCCAGTGAGCCTGGGATGCCCCCAGGGAACAGCCAAATGCTGCCTTTTGTTCTATGTTCCCAGGCCCTGCCATGGTGTGGTCCCATCCACAATGTAGCGCTGAAGATCCCATAGACACAGGACGCAGCAGCTCTGAGGGAGGAGCAGGCAGCAGGAGTGGGCCAGGGCTCTGCCAACCCACTCAGTGTGGCCTCCCAGCCCTCCTTCCACGGCCGCAGTGACGCAGACCCTGGGCTGACCGCAGACCCCAGGGCTTGAGGCACTGGTCCTGCCTGGCCCCACATGATCTCAGCCACCCTCTCCCTTGGCACCCCGGTTGTGATCCATCCCACTGGGACATGCTTCCGCGTGATGGCTTTAATAGCATCTGCAACAAAAACCACAGCTGGATGGAGGAGGGTTTCTTGCATTTTTGTTTTCCCCAGAAATTTAACTCGTTCTGACTTATGTGTGTGCTTCCACTGCACAGCTAGGAATTCTTCTCTAAATAGAAAACATGTGTTTTGCCTAAAAAAGACAATCTCATGTGGAGCTAGGCCATCCCCATGAGGAAGGAGGCTCACATCTGACCAGGCACCGTCCCGCCCTGCCAGCCCCTCCAGGGCTCACCACTGGCCTTGATGCCAGGGCCCGATGCATGGAGTCTGCCATTCCCAGCACTGAATTCCATGGGACTCACTTGAATGCTTGATGGTGACACACTCACACAGGCCCAGGGACAGAGAGCAGTGGGGGTAGTCACGGAGCTGTCCCATCCTGCTCTCAGCTCTGCGCCCTCATCCTAGCACCTCCCCAGCCTGCCCTGGTGTTGAGGAGGCAGGCACACACACACGGGAGTACAAACTAGATGTGTGGAAACTGGAGGCTTTTCAAACCACACAGCCACCGTCAGAATTAACAGGGAGGCCAGCATAGTGGCTTAGCCTGTAATTCCAGCACTTTGAGAGGCTGAGGCAGAAGGCTCTCTTGAGCCCAGGAGTTCAAGGCTGCAGTGAGTGGGGATTGTGCCACTGCATTCAGCCTGGGTGATGAGCGAGACCCTGTCTCTAAAATAAAAAAAAAATAAGTTAACATTTTCATCTAAAGCCCTGTTCCCAGTTCAACTTAAACACAACAGTGAGACAGAAAGAGAGCATCTCAGTCACACACACCTGCATAAGGGCAGGTGTGGGGCATGCTTAGGACCCACCAGCCTCAGGCACACGCACTCTATGATGTTCTCTCAAGAGGAGTCCAGGGAAAGCCCAGGAAAGTCCATGTGCCTTTATAGCACTAGGGCTCTCAAGAACCCCAAGCAAGCACAGCCTGCACTGAGTGAGTCCTGCAGTCAGTGAGCACATAAAGGAAGTGACAGCAACCCACAGAGCACACTGGTCACAGCTGGAAAGCAGAGTCTTGGGGGCCATCCCCATATGACTAAGCGAGGCTGGGAGGAAAAAGTGACAAACGATGTCTCTTTAAAATAGCCCACAGCAAAGATGAACACTTTTTCCCAAAAAGGCAAGAGCTGAGCTCAGAGGACTTTATGCCTACACAGATGCAGTGGACGTGGGCAGAGCCACCCACGAAACACTCTCCCAGTGTGAGGCCATGCCCCCAGACCCTTGTGCCAACTCGGGGGCTTGGGAACGGTGAGCCTGTGTCCTATCACAGATGAGCTATAGGTCCAAAGAGCAGTCTCAGCACAGCATACAGCTCTGCTTCCCAAGTCCATGCCAGGGAGAGAATGGAGGGCACGCGCCACGGAGGTCAGCTGAGCCCAGCACCACTCGGAATTTGGTGACACTAGGAGTGATTTTATTCATTTTCAAAGGTAAGAATGCTATCATGATATTTTTTAAGGGCTCATATCTTTTAAAGATAAATATGAAACTATTTACAAGTGAAATGATATGACCATTAAGTCCTGCTTCAAAGAGTCTTTGAAAAGGAAGAAGAAAAGCCAGTATCTAGTCCAGCAATAACATAGAAAGACAAGTTAAAAGTACCTATAACAAACATGTACATTTCAATCACCCCAGTAAAAACTGGTGAGTCTCTCAAGAGCCCAGTGCTGGGCACACATGGGAGCTGCATGAGCCAACACAACTGTGGCGCTGTGGCACTTGTAGCTGGACACACATAGGTGCAGCACACATGTGGAACACACATATACACAGGCACAGCAAATGCACAGAACACACACACACAGGTGCAGCACACACACAGAACATGCACACATGCAGCATGTGCATAACAAACATACACACAGATGCAGCACACGCATGGAATATGCAAGGTGCAGTACACACATGGAACATACATATGCACAGTACACATGTGGAATGCATACACAGGCAGAGCACATGCACATGTGCAGCACACACATGGAACACGCACAAGTGCAGCATGCACAGAACACATGCACAGGTGCAACACCTGCACAGAACACACATACACAAGCACAACACACACAGAACATGCACAGCAGACATACATGCATGTACAGGGTACACGCAGTCACACATGCAACACTGCATGTTTCACAGTACATACACTCACAGTACATATAAATGCACACCTACAGTACATACACATTCTAAACAACACACATACACACATATGTACAGTACACACTGCAGTCCACGTAATGTACACATGTACATGTACAATACACACATGCACAGAGTACATTTATACATACATGTCCACACACAGTAAGCGCATGTGCACTGCATACATATACACAGCACACACAGTACAGTGCACATATGGCTGCCCTGAAGGTGGTTGCCAGGGTAACTGTGCACACATGGGAACGTGTCTGAATGGGCTGCATGTCGTGTGCCATGAGGCACAGAGATTTGGGATGGGCGCAGCCTCCCAAATCTCAGGCAGGGAGCGTGGCAAGCCATGTGGACACCAGCCACCCCTGCCAGAGGACAGGCCAGCACAGGGGACCTGGACCCATGTGCAGACGGGAGAAGAGATAGCCTGTGGAAGGACGGGGATGCTGCTCAGGCTGGCGGGGCGCTGTAGACACCTCACCTGGGTCAGTTCCTGTGCATCCCCCTCGGAGAAGACTGGCTGACGGGTCTGCAGCTGCAGCAGCCTGTCCTCCTGGACTCCTGTGGGTGGCGCCTGGTGGCCAGTGTGGCCCATCAGCCCAGATGCTGCAAGGGAAAGCTGCCGATCAGCAGTGACATTCCAGAAAGGGCAACGAAGGCATGAGTGCTGGGGACAGCACATAGCGAGATTTGAGAGGGTCACAGCCATCCTGCCTGGCCCCAGTGGGAGTCTCCGCAGGTACTGTACTGGTCCCTATCCACAGGCTTCTAACTGGATGAATGGAGTCTGTGACATTGCACCCTCAGGGCTGACTCCATCATGCTCTCTCAGAAGAAAGGCCCCTCGCCTGAGTGGGGATTGCTTCTGTGAGAAAAGACTAAAGATCTGGAGCATAAAACACAATTCTCATGCAGCCCCAGGGAAATGTGCATGAACCACATGACTGTGGGGACATCTGAGTTTCTCTGTGGGATGTTGTGGTTCTGAAGAGCACAGGAAATGGCCCCACTGGCCCAGCAAGCCAGGTGGGAGGTGAGTCAGAGCTGCCCTGGGCCGGGGCTAGAAGTTGGGCACTGCCAGGGCTGCAGTGAGTCGCATGGCCACGAGACACCTGGGAGGGTGAGGGCGGACATAAACAGCCTGCGGTGTGTGAGCGTGCCACACCGCCCACAGAATGCCACCTGCCTTTTGTTTAGAAAGGGCCCCAGCTACAGTCGGCACCTGCCAGTCAGATAAGGGGCAATTAAAGCTCATGTTTGCTCTTCTCCGCAACACACACAGCACCCAGCCCAGCCGTCATGGGTCATTTATGAGGATACCAAGAAACAAGTAGAAAGACGGCTGGCTCCTGTGCTGGGCCAGTGGGTAGGCAGGCAGCCTCAGTGACCCAAGAGCCTGCAGGCATCTTGTGCAGGCCTCTGTGATGGCTGCACAAGATGCACAACCTGGGAGCAGCTGCCTGACAGGCCAGAAAGATGAGGAAGCATATGTGGGGCAAAAGTGCTCACTGGGGCCAAAGGGCGGGCCCAACCACTCAGACCCAAGACATGACCCTGCCTTCGTGGGGACACTGTCCCCTCATACACGCACAAAGCCCTCCAGCCATCATCTGCCAAGATGATTCTCACACACTCCCCCTCCCTGGCAGTGTCTGGCTGGCAGAGAAGGGTCAGCTGCTTAGGTCAGTGCAGGGACCAGGCCCACAGGAAACTGGTCACGGCCACACCAAAGGAGAATAGGCCCCAAGGGAGGAGGCAAGACAGCAGTTCCACAACCGAGACTCATGAACAGAACCCATGGGACAATCACACAGACAGCTGACTTTCTGCACCACACTTTCAAAACTAAGCCGCTGGGCATGGTGGCTTGCCTGTGCCCCCACGCCCCGCGGCTACTAGGGATGCCAAGGCAGGAGGATTGCTTGAGCCCAGGAGGTGGAGGCTGCAGTGAGCCGGGATTGCACAACCTCACTCCAGCCTGGGTGATAGCATGAGACCCTGTCTCTCAAAAAATAAAAATAACAAAATCTGGTTGCAAGCAACCACACTGGTGTCATAACTTGTGTATGCAAAGTACTCAAGCTATGTGTAGACACTCCAAAGTTCTGGCCTAGTAGGGCAATGCATACTCAGGACAAGATGAGCATGCCCTGAACATGGCCCCAATATGAGGATGAAGCTTGGAAAGGGGTCCTGAGGGTGGCTCTGGCCTGGGCACATAGGTCATGCCGAGGCTATGCGTGAAATGTCCTCTGCCTGCTGACCACATCTTACAGCCCTGCATAATGCATATTCTTGCATGTCCTTCCTTGAAGAAGTCACCCCCCGGGCTGCTTCTGACCAGAATGGGTCCCCTGGACCAACACCCACAAACTTGCTTTCCTTTAGTTCATCCTCAGGTCATTACAATACTAAAATCCTGCCCTACAGAGAACTCACAGCCATTCTGTGTACATGTGACATATGTGTTAGTGTGTTTTCACACTGTGCCTGCACACTAGCCACCCCCCTTCATGCTTAACCCTGCCTTGCCCTATGTTAGAGGTGTGACCTGTGTACCTTTCACACTCAGGGGCAGTATTTCCTGTCCAGACAGCAGTCCCTGAGCCCCCTTCCCTGGGCCTAAGTTCCTGAATAAAGCCCCTGACTCTTCTGCTGTCTCCAGGTCATTCTTCAGCCTCTCAGATGCAATGCCTTCCCTTCTAGGGTCTCTGGGGCCAGCACCTCATAAGTCCACACCTATAGCTTGTTCAGAAGTGATCACCACAGCTTCTCCAACAAGCAGCTCCCAGTGGCTGGGTCTTAAACAATGTCACTTAACAAGGACAGCCTGAAGAGGTCAGCCAAAGAGCACTGGCTGAGCCCAAGAGACAGAGGAACAAACAGAGGACATGTCTCACGCCAGTACCAGCCTGGACCCGAGATGCCAGCGCGATCACCTGGTGCTGACAGCATCTGTGCATCCTTTGTGGACAGGCCTGGAGGCAGCAACAGTGCCTCCCACCCACCTATATCCCCCTCCCTTAGTGTGCTCCTGTGTCCGCAGGACCCTGAGCCCAGCACCTGGTCCACCACCCCTGCACCCCATGCAGGCCTTGCCCTGGCACCCAAGAGCAGCAGCCATCTTCCCTCAGTCTGGCCTGTGATTAGCCATGTGCTGTTTCATGCACCTCTTTGGCCACTGTGTCCCAGCTTCATGGCAACTTGTGAGGTACCATGCTTGGTGTGTACCTTCTTTAGCATCTTCTCCAGCGATGACACAGACTTAATTTTCCTGTAGAGACAGGGTTTTGCTATGTTGCTCAGACTGGTGTCGAACTCCCAGCCTCAAGTGATCCTCCTGCCTCGGCCTCCCAAAGTGCTGGGATCACAAGCATGTGCCACGGTGCCTGGCTCCACACAGGCTCTAAGGGCAGGGCCTCTGTGCCCCCACCTGCAACTTGGCTTCATTTCAACACCTGATGCTACATCAGAAAGGAGTACACTGACCATTCCTGGATTTCAACAGCTGAGGTCTTGCTTATACACTCAGAAAGCTGAAACAGAGGGCAGCACTCATTCCTAGCAAGCAGCTAAGTGAGGGGTGTTTTCCCCAGGCTGTGGGGCAGGGGTCCTGTCACCATGGCTGCATCTCCAGGGCTAGGCTGCTTGCAGAACTGTTGCCTCAGGTGGCTAATGTGGAGTATTCTTCAGAGGACAGCTGATCTGGTTCTGCAGAGGACGTTTTGTCTCGAATCACTGACAATCTCCACTAAACAAATGCCACAGCAGTTCATGGTGGAAGGGGATGAGTGGCAATTCCATGGTCCAGGGGTATAGGCTGTGGGGAGACCCCAAGCAATGCCGCCTGGCAAGGGGTCATGGACACCTGCCCCTGGGAGATTGCCCTTTCAGCCAGGGAGGAGGACCATTATAGCTAGGAGCCCCCTGAACATGAGACCAGCTCCCACTGCACTGTCCTCAGGTGAGCCCCACCTCTGCACCCAAACGCCTCATCTGTCCCCAGGAAATGCCCCCCCATATAGGATACCAGGCCTGGCAGGGTCCTTGCACACTGGACACACATTCAACCAGAAGGCAGTGCTGGGAGCTGACGGGAGAGCCCGCAGCTCACACATCTCATATCCAAGGCAACACACAAATACACAGTGGAGCTGGTACATGCCATGGGAGGGCGTGGGCACATGGGGCCAGGAAGTTTTCTGCATCTCAAAGCTGGCCCGTCCAGGCCAAGTACTCCAGGCCACAGCTCCATTCCAGTTGGGGCATCCTGCCTTCAAGGATGACCTGACCCTGACAACAGTGCACAGATGGACTCAGCAGCTGGTGTGCACCACCCTGTCATGTACCCTCCACATGCATGCACCTTCTGTGCTCTGGGGTCCTGCCCGCTGTAGTGCTGTCATGAGCACAGACAGCCCCTGGGGGAGAGAATGGCAGCCAAGTTCATTGGGGTGGGAAGCTGGGATCGGCGTACCACAGGGTGATGGAGGGCTCCTAGATGTAAGGAGGCCTCTCTGGAAAGGTGACAGGCCGTGAGCCGCAAAGGGAAGAATCAGTAAGTGCACAAACAGCCCTCTGAAGGGCCAGGCACCTCCCAGGGGCTTCCTCCCTGGCTGGGAAAGGCCAATCATGGAAGAATGGGGCCCAGGTCCTGAGGGGGACTGCTGTGTGGACCCCTGGCCGGGCCTGAAGGCAATGCAGGCAGTTGAGAGCTCAGGATATGGTCACAGCCACACAGGACCAGGAAGACGGGAGAATGACAGTTGTGGGCACCCTGGGGGCTCCTTGAGCTCACGCAGATCAGGCAAGCATGGGCACCCATGAGGACAGTGCAGGCAGGCTCCTGGCTGCCTGGCTGTGACCAAACCACCTGACAGATGTGGAAGACCACACCTTCTCCTGGGACTGAAACTGTTCGAGCACGACAGGCCCCTTTAAACACCCATGCAGAGACATGGCCACTGAGTTCTGTTTTCCACTCCCTGGCAGCGGGCATCCCCATCTCCCAGGTCCTCACAGAGGGCTCTGAAAAGGCTCCCACCCTGTGAGTCACTCACAAGCCGAGTGCCCTGCAGCGCTGCAAGAGTGCCCCCATGTGGCCACTCACACATGGGTGCCGTTCTGTCACGGTCTCCACCTCCACTGTTGCAGCTTCCAACACGGGACCAGCAGGGTGCTGCTGACCATGCCACCACACCGCCTCGCCAACTCACCCCACAGTTCCAGGGTCAGTACTCCCCCACCCGCTGTAGGGGACCTGTCTGCACGAAAAGCACCCAGGAAACATGTCTACGATCCTGAACAAGTATGATGCATCCCCCACACAAGTGCAGCCAGGATGGCTGCTGTGCACAGCAGTTCAGGTGGGCTCCTGGGGCTGGAGCCCACAGCTGGGACACTGTACATAAAAAAGGTCACTCTACATAAGACGAGGGCCTGACCCATTAGTAAAAACCTTGGAAACATGTCTGACACCTCCCCGAGGACAGAATTCCTCCTGTGACCTCAGTTCAGCAAATGCCTACAGGTCCACCCTCAAGCCCCAGCAGGCAGAACTCAGTCTGACCAGCCCCAGGGTGGCCCCTAACCCCCTGGGTGGACCCCGAGATGTAGTCACCACCCCACAGGAGCACATGGCCCTCCAGGAGGTCATACACACCTGCGCACTGCCCCAGTGGACCTGGCGCTGCCGAGCAGAACCCCACTTCGCACATCTCGGCATTCATCTCTCTGGGACACGGGGTCTGCGTGTGACCCTTATAATGACAAAGCTGGCTACTTCTGGTTCTCTCACAATTGCTTTCCTGTGACACCAATGCTTCTCTTCCAGCTGTGTCCACATCTCTCTCTGCAGCCCTCTCCCCAACCCAAGTCAAAATCATAGTGGGTTCTCTGTAATACAACCACATGCCATACACGAGGAGGGTATACACCTGTTTCATTTTAAGGGCCTCACTAATTACTGTGGACCAGGTGGTCCACAGCATTCCATGTCTGTCCCCACAGTCCCCACACCATCCTTCCAGGAGGGGCATGCTGGGTGAGGGCACACAGGTGGCCAAGTGAGGCTCCACCAACATCCCCTTCCTCGGGCCAAGGCGGTCAGACCTCTGAGGGTCACACGTCGGCTGGCCCAGCTCACCCTTCTCCCTTTTTGTGGGGCAGCTTCAAAGTCCGCCTTAAGGGCCAAATAAAAATCTGGAAATGCCATGGACAAAAAGTTATTAAGTATTTAAAGACATATTTCCAACATTTTGGTACCATGGAACCAGATCTACATATTTCTTCTTGAAATTGGAAACAACTGAGAAAAACAAAATATTCAAGTGTTAGGGAAACAGGTTATGGAAACTGAAACCAACCACTTATGAGAAAAAGACAAGAACCTGGAAAAGTAGCAAATATCTCTTACTTTTCATAGACATCTGACGAACAAAGTTAATAAGAAAAGATTATTTCTTGTACATGTGCTGTACCTACACACACTACAGTATGTGCATGTAACAAGCATGTATGTGATGCACGTGCACATGCATATACATGAATATTACATGTATATATACATAATGATGATGCTAATACTAGAAAACGGAGCATTTTATGACTTTGGGATTTATTAACGAGGGTTCAAAAACAAACTTAAAGGGGAAAGGTGGATTTTGCCTCAGCAAAATAAAAAACTTCTGTAGTGGAGGAAGACAATGTGGAAGAAATGTTTGCAGCCTCCAAAGATACTAAGGGCTGAATATCTACAAGATAAGGAAATCTCACAAATCTGAGGGGGCAGGGGAAAGGCCAACAGGAAAGAAGAAGACAGAATGGGCTATCCACAGAGCACAACCACAGGGTCAAAACAAACAAAGCATTGGTTGCTCTACCTCACAAGTGAGAGACGAGCACTGAAACACCAAGATGCCACTTGGCTCTATCAGCCAGGAAGCACTGAGAAGTCAGTTCTGTCAGGTCCCTGTGCTAGGGAGGAGGCTGAAACTGGTGGCCAGGCAAGTGCCTGTGTGTCCTGCCCCCTTAGTCTGTCCCATATCAGGCCCAGCAGACATTCATGTCCCACACAATGCCTGTAGGAGGGCACCCGCCACACAGCACCTGGGAATATCACAAACACTAAGCTGCACTGCACCTCCCCAAGAGGCAGATCCCCAGTGCATGTCTGGGTGTGGGGTTAGGAGGAGCTAGATGAATGCCCAGGGAGATGAGGGGGCTGGGCAGGGGTGGCGGGAACAGGCCCACCAGGCAGGTGGGGATGGTGCTAGTTACACCTCTGAAGTGCTGGTTCCTGACTCACTCCAACGGAGGTGAGGCACAACAGGTGATAACACCAAGCTTGGTGCTTCCTTCTGAAAGCCCTTTCTGACTGTGTCTTAGTCTGTTTTGCAATGCTTAAAAGAAAAACAGAGACTGCGTTAATTTACACAGAAAAGAGGTTTATTTAGCTCCCGATCCCCAGGCTGGGAAGTTCGAGGGCATGGGGCATGGCTCTGCATTCTGGCGAGGGCATTCATGCTATGTCATAACGTGGTGGAAAAAGCTAAAGGGGAAGCAGAAACTTGCAGAGACAGAACTGAGGGGTGTTCAGGTGTTATAACAACCCACTCTCTTGGGAACTAGGCATTCCTGCAAGGACTAATCCAGGCTTCCCAAAGTGAGGACTCACTCATTACCTTGAGATGGCACAAGCCACCAAGAAGGCAGAATCCTCGTGACCCAAACATCTCCCACCAGGTTCCACCTCCCAGCACCACCACACTGGGTACTGAAGTTCAGCATGAGCCTTGGGCATTACAAATAAGCCACATCTCAGCCCTAACACCAATCTATTTTGAAACCCACCTATCTATCGAGCATGCGATGCATCTCAGAAGCCTGAGATTCACAGATGTCAAGCAGAAAGAAAACAGGCTGGATAAACAAGTGGGCTATGACCAGCGCTGGAGGCTAGCAGCCACCCTGAGGCATCTGATAAATATCCCCCACGGGTGTGCAAGCCTGCTGTCACGTGGGAGCCATGCCCCTCCCCCTCATCTCGCCAGTCACTCACCTGTTTGCTGGACTAAGTGGCCCCTCTCTGCAGTAGAAGAGGTTCCAGCACTTCCAAACCCCAGGGCATCTTCCAGCAGCTCCATCTTCTTGCTGAACTGCACCTCTAGAACAGGGATGGCCTCCGGCATCCTGGCGGACATCACCTGGTAAGTCACGTCTGGCTTGCCGATAAGCCGGTGGCGGATGCTAACTTCATATGGTGAGTGGACCTTAATGTCGTCCACGTCCTCCTTCTCAAACCTATGCAGGAGCGAGGAGCTGGAGTCATAAATTTCCAAGCCAGACACGAGGATAACGAGCACCCCTGGCCTAAACTGGGATGCTGTCCCTTGGGAGATAATGGCAGGAATTCTGATCACTATGCCTTCTCTTCCAGAAGGTTTACAACTAGTGACAGAAGTGCCTTCCCTGGGCTTAGCTTCTGGCACGGTCTTCCAAAGCTTAGAGCTGAAGGGCCACCAAGCGGGAGACTCCAGCTCTGTCAGCAATCTGAAAACGCAAAGAAGACACAGAAACCAGGTCAGTCCATTTTTTAAAGGGGTAATACTATTTTTTTTTGAAACTCTGACCTTTGTGAAACATGTAGCCACTATATCGTATTTCAGTTCCACAGCACTCCAGGGTACAGAAAGCACAGGGCCGAAGCCCCAAGCATGAGAGGACCCTGAGGCACAGGGTGGCGAGGACACTCACCACAGATGCAGCCAACCAGGAGAAAGACAGCAAGCATGCACACCTCTGTCTATTGCCTTGACCTGGGCAGTCTTGACTCACAATAAACACTTCTACTGATGTCTAGAGAGCCAACTGCCAGACCTTCTGTGTACTGGGAATGTTCTGTGTCGTTGCCTTCCAACACAGCCCTTGTTGTGCCACGATGCCACATAGGAACTGCATGTCAACTGCATATCTACTTTAATTTGTGAGTGGTGACAATCTTGAAAGTAATCTCTAATTACACCACAAAATTTTCTACAAAGTACAGAAGGGAGAAAAATAAAGACAGGAAGGGAAAAACAAAAGAACAAAGATCAAAAAGATTCAACAGAACAAATAAAAAACAAATGGAGCCAGCAGAAGGCAATCAGCTTTGGGTAGACCTTGCAGACAGTGACGGAAAGCAAGGCACCTACCAGCCCGACAGCTGCACCCCAGGCCCCAGATGTGCTCAAGCGATGACACCACAACTGGAACGCAGCTACCCCTGGAGATCCTACCTGGCTAAGCTTAAGAGAATCCACGGTGCCTTGCCAAGGCCTGGCTTTTTTTTTCACACAAATAGGTGAGACGAGGCAGGGTGGGGCGGACTCAGCACCATGCACTGGCAGGTCCTTGGTGGTGTGCTCACCTCTGCCAGCCCTCCAGGGATGTGAAACTGCTTCTGCCTTGCCATGCTCCTGGCTCAAGGCCATTGTGAGACCTTCTGCTTAGCCTACCGCACCATATTGGCTCTTGCTGCACTGGCCAGGGAAACAGCTGCTGAGGATGTCTATTCCAGCCCTCTACTTCAGAACTGGGGAAAACAACCTGAGGAGGAGCCCAGAGCCCCACTGGACTCCTGTGAGTTGGGCCTGAACCACAGTCACCTGACCTCCACAGCCCCTGCTCTGCCTGGAGGAACAGTGACCTTCCAGGGCTCCTAGAGTCAATGTCAGTTCAGTCAGTGTCCAGCGGCCCTGGAGGGTGTGATCACTTCCTTTTTTAGAGGTCCCTGTTTCAGCTGTGGAGGGGCTGTCCTCAAGAGGCTCCAGCCTCACCTTTGTTCAAGGTGTTCTAAGTCTGCAACCTGGCTCCAGTCTGGGAACTGAGGGCCTTGACTGTCTACAATCTCATTAGACACTTGTGCCCTTGACTTGGAACTCTTCTGCTTGTACAGACCGAGTAAGAATTAAGTCATCTGCCCAGTCATTCCTTTCTAGGGACCCATGACCTCTAGCCAGGGCTGTCAGTCTCTGTGCATCAGGCTGCTCCAGTGGCCACCTTGATGCTGCCGCCCTTGATGGTCACCACCCTTCCTAATCTTTGGGAGTAAAGCGCTGCCACAGAGCCCTGGCACCAGGATTCAATGATCCCGCTCCTGGAGGGATCCCAGTATGTGGCAGTTGGTCCACTGCCAGCTCTAGCTTGCAGAAGAGCAACTGCACCGCTCTCCCAGGACACTGAGGCCCCTCACATTTCTGCCTCTGAGTGTGGAAAAGGTGAATCCTCAAACCCTTCCTGGGCAGGTGGACAAGTCTCACAAAACAAAGCCATTCTACCAGCCTAGGCCCCCCAAACCTTCAATCCCTCCCCTGGAGCACACTAAGGCAGTCAGCTTCATTCATCGTAGGCCACCTCATGGTCCAGGTCTCAGCCAAACAGCCAATCAAACTCTCAGAACCCTTCTAACCCTGTGACCTGTGACACCAAACCCAGAATCTCTGTTTAGTGAGCCCATTTCAACAAATTTGGCCTCATGCAACCTTGGAGTCCCATCACCACTATCCCAAAAGCTCTCCAAAAATTATGGTCTGAGACCCGCCAATAGTCTCAGTAACCTAATACATGAACAAATAGCACTGGTGTCACCTCAGCAAAGGTTTACAAAGAATACCCCTCCTTTACTACAACAGATCATTCTTGGTCCACACTGTCTTCATCAAATTAAAGTGAAGTCTTGTGGTCAGACTGCTGAGCACTGTTTGGATTTCGATGAATACAGACGAGGGAGCATCAGGGGCTTCTGTGCCCACTGCTTCCTTCCAAGTGACTGTGAGATTTCTGGGGCAATAAATGGAGTGGAACGCAGAAGTGATACCCCTGTTGGCTGAGCCTGAAGAGGGGTTGTTTCACTTTCAGGATAAATGCCCAAGTATTCTAAGGTTTTCTTTTATAGCAGTGACTCCTGGACCTAGAGTGAAGGTCTGGAGATGCATGTGAAGACTTCCAGGTCCAAAAAGGCAGTGTAGATGCAAGCTGGTTTCACTCCCTGACAGAAGGCGAAAAACAATGCTGAAATGGCATCTCGGCAATATCCCAGAGCTCACATGTGAGAGTGAGACCAGTCCCAGGGCTACAGAGAAATGACCCAAGCAGGTGGTTGACACAATCTGGTTTCCACTTTTGTGATGCCCTTCCTTCAATCTTCCCAGCACCAACATTGTGGTTCAAAGATGACTGTAGTGATATTCAGCAGTGAGATATGTAGCACTTTTTCTAGGATGAGTTTGCGAACTTAACTGTCAGAACTTGTACAATGGAAAAAGTGAGACTGAGGTGGACAACCGGCTTTTTCATTCTCTGAGGCACCCTGGCAGGAGACCTCCCCCACCTCAACTCACAGGAAGTACTGTGAGCGCCTGAATGGAGAACAGCCCAAGGACAGGCAGAGATGAGGTGAAGAGGGGAGGACCACCATCCCCAGCCTGGAAGATCTGCTGTGACTTGTCCAGGAGACACCAGGGCAGAGCAGGTGCTCAACCTCCCCAAGCTGCAGGAGGTCAACACTAGGTCCCCCAGGCACAAACCCAGCCTCTCCCCATACCACAGGAGGTCAGCCTCAGGTCCCCCCGCATGAAACCCTAGCTGGCCTCCCCATGCTACAGGCACATGCCCATGGGACTCCCCCATTCCAACCGTCTGCTGGAGATACACATGGGGCAGAAGCCCCAGCAGAGCCACTACCATCAGGGCACTGCGACAAGATGGAAGAGCCTGACCCACTGGCCGGGTGGCTGCATCCAAATCAGAATAGACAAGAAGCAGGCCATGTGCCAATGTGGCATCTGGTTACACAGCAGGAATTTTTCTTAAAGATGACTTATTTGCAAATTAGATCTTAAAGGAAACTGATATTAAAAAGGAAAGGAAAAGAAACATACTTATCCTGAGACTCTCAAAACTGAAAAGGGTACAGGGCCCTCCAGGCATATGTCCCTGCGGCGCCAACGAGTCATGCTGTGACATTCCAACCAGAGGTGAGCAACACACCGTGCCTATGATGACTTGCTAGGATTCAGTAATTGGATAGTCAGAAAGTTCCCGTTATTAAGCCAAGTTTTCTCCCCAATACCTTGCAACTGAAGGATCTTGTCTAGCTTTCCAGAGACAACAGTCTCACTATTGTGACAGACTTTTCTCCAAGGCAAAATACCTTTGATTCTCTCTCATGGGCAGTTCTCGTTCTAAGTCCCCTCCATTTCCTGTTAATTCTTCATCTACCTAGGGTTCATCATGAGCAGGTACCATACTCATGTTCATCCTGAAGGGAGTAAGATGGGGCCACTGACCCCTCGAATAAGGTCCTGCAAGGCGAGCCTACCAACCACACAGAGCAGGTGGTTCACACACAGCTTAATGGTTTTATATATCCAGCCACTGCAGAAGACAGAACAGAAGTTCCTTCAGCAATTAGAAACAGGACGACCATATAACCCCACACCCCGGGTGTTCATCCAGAGGGAAAGAATGGCCACGTCAAAGAGACCCCCACATTGACTGCAGCACTACTTGCCATGGACGAGACATGCCATGGACGAGACATGGATTCAACTCAAGTGTCCATGTCAGATGAAAGGATAAAGAACCATGGTGTGTGTACACAATGGAATACGACTCAGTTATGAAAAGCAACAAAATCCTGCCATTTCAACATGGATGGAAAATATGATGCTGACTGAAACCAGCCAGACACAGAAAGACAGATGCCACAGGAACTCACTCACGGGGAATCTTAAAAAATCAAACTCATGGATGCAGAGAGTGGCAGTGCCCAAAGGTGGGGTGGGGGGTAGGGAGGTGTCAGTCAAGAGGACCAAGCCCAGTTGCAAGATAAGCCAGTTCTGGGATCCAAGGAACAGCAGTGAGAACACAACTGACAACACTGAATTAAGACTCAGAATCTGCCCGGGGGGCAGGAGGGTGGGTGGGTGATGACCTCGTGCTCTCAACACATGCATGCACACACAAAGGAAAGTGGCACTCATGCTCATTAATGGGTATACGGGGAGGCATGACCGTCCTGGTTATTTCATCATGTGTTCATGCATCAAAGTTGCACACCTCAAACATACACTGTTTTTGTCAACTGCAACTCAGTAAAGCTGTAAAGATATAATCACCCACAAAACAAAGTCTTTATATAACTACATAACTGTTCACCCCTAGCAGTTTCAGTTTTTTTGAGCCACTTTTGAAAATCCTGCAGTAGCTCTGTCTTTTCCTCCCACATGTCCTGAGTCCTGCACATGCTGGGGGCTGGGAACCACACTTGTGATACTGTGGAAGGCACCAGGCCTGCCTGCATGGCAGAGACCCACACTCAGACACAAAACGTGGACATCGCAACCATGATCTGGCCAGAGGGAAGAGCTCCAGGACATGGATGCCTTAGGAAAGACCAGGATGAAACAAGGTAGCAGGCACACAGCCTTACGCCAAGGCACCTGTCCCCATTCTCAAGGGCATGATGCCTAGCAATCCCACCCCTGGGGATGGGAACACACACTCACACTCGTGTTCACTGCAGCACTGTCACAGCAACAAAGTTTGGTCGGCGGATGGGCGGACAGATGGGGAGGCCCATTCTCCAACCACATGTGTGTTCGTCCCATGACCTGGAAAAAGATGATGCCCCGGGACACCTGGAAAGCACACCAAGTGCTGGCACTCCCACTGTAGGACATAATGTAGCTGTGAGAAGACACAACCCGCCCATGGTGCCAGAGCCATGTCCACATGATGCCCTCTTTAGGCCTTCTCCTGTGGACCTCTCAGGGCCCAGTCCTGGGTGCCTATGATACCTCCTGCCATGCATCCAGTGGTGGTCGCCAGCTCCGATGCTCAGTATACATTCCTCTAGGAGTTTCTGTGAAGGTGTGTGTTGAACAAAAGTTAGGCTCTGGGGAAAGCAGATGACCACTCCCCACTCAGGTGTGCTTCATCTAGCCCACTGACAGGCAGAGCAGAGCCTACCCTCCCCGAGCAAGGGCAGCTCCTGTTCGCAGGCAGCCTCAAGGTGCCACCTTCACTGAGCTCTAGCCTGCTGGCTCCCCATAGGTATGGGCCTTGCCAGAACAGGCATCTGCTGGCCACACATCTCTGGAGAGCCCTAGTGACATAACAGAAACCCAGTCCTGGAGGGGCCCATGGTGATATCACCAGGCAGGCAGATGTCCTCTCGCCTCATTGAGGAGGAGGTCGCCAGTGAGTCCATGCTGAATGCACATGCACCAATACCACTCCAGTCCTCAGGGACAGCAGGGCGTCAGCAGACGGGGGTTCTGCCCATGGCAGGTCGGGTGTCCTCACCATCCTCCAATCACAACGGAGTTTAGAAAGAACACACTGCATGTGATTTTTTTGAGAAGTAATAATAGAAATGGAAAGTATGTAAATCTGAGCTTGGTGTGCTTAAAAAAACAGAGCACATGCTGGGCGCTATGGCGCAAGCCCGTAATCCCAGCACTTGGGGAGGCCAAGGTGAGAGGACTGCCTGAGTCCACGGGTTTGAGAATAGCCTGGGCAATTTGGCGAGACTCCATCTCTACAATAAATCAAAAAATTAACCAGGTGTGGTAGCATGTGCCTGTAGTTCTGGCTATTTGGAAGGCTGAGGCGGAAGGATCACCTGAGCCCAGCAGATCCACGCTGGGGTGGCTGTGAACATGTTACTGCACTCCAGTCTGGCCCATGGAGTGAGACTCCAACTCAAAAAAACAAACAAACAAACAAACAAAAAAACAAAGCACAAGCAAGGCCCAGGCTTTACAAAGAGTCAGAGGCAGCCAGTAGAGATGGTGCATGGGGCACACACGCCTTCCCTAGGGACGCAAGGATAAGACGGCAACATCTGAGAACTAAAAAGCAGGAGGTCATGCAAACCCCAAAATGCGAAACAAGGTGGCTGCAGGGAAGCAGCAAGATGGGGCAACTGATACGGCAGAACCATAATGGAAACGAGCAGCAGCAGCACTTTCTGCGCACATGATGGGGCAGGAGATGGCACAGGCTCAAGTCCTAGTGGCAGAGCACACTGCCCCTCAGAGACCACATAGCTCCCAGAGGCAGGCATGGTAGGAGCTCCGTGGAAGGGAGCAGACCCCATACTGGACTGGGGCAGCCCACGGGGTCCTGGAGATGGGAGGCTGCAGAGTGATAAGCTAAGGGCCACGTGGGGCCCCGTGACGACACCTCTGCCACAAGCACAGCTGACAAGAACACATCTGACAAAAAAAGACACAGAATGAGGCCCCAACAAAAAAAGAAATCTTAAAAATCTAGACACTGTAAAAGTAAAATAAATTTGTTAATGCTATCCTAAAAGAAACAACATGAAAACCACAAGTCAGATCAGAAGGCAGTCATAAACACATATGGAGAATAAGAAACACTTCTAGAGATTAAAAGTACAAAAAAAACAGAAAATAGGAATATCCAATTTAAAAAATAAAATACAATGACAAAGACAATGTGAGAAGAAAAAATATAAAGAGATGAATACAGAATCTAAGATATGCAGAAAAATGGGACTATCAAAAACAGTGTTAAGATGCAATGGATTCGAGACCCGCCTGGGCAACTTGGCGAGACCTCATCCCTACAATAATCAAAAATCAGCCGGGCATGGTAGCGCGTGCCTGTAGTTCCAGCTACTTGGAAGGCTGAGGCGGAAGGATCGCCGGATCCCAGCAGGTCGAGGCTGCGGTGGCCGGGAGCGGCCACTGCACTCCAGTCTGGGTGACAGAGACTCCAACTCAGAAAAAAATAAAAATGATCTTCCTTATACCCAATGACCAAAGACCACAGCAGGTTTTTTGTTTGTTTGTTTGTTTTTGTCTCACTGTCACCCAGGCTGGAATACAGTGGTACGATCACAACAATCATGGCTCATGATGACAGCCTCCACTTCCTGGGCTCAGGGGATCCTTCCACCTCTCTCCCGAGTGGCTGGACTGCAGACTCATGCCATTACACCTGGCTAATTTTTTTATTTTTTCTGTAGAGATGAGGTTTTGCTGTGTTACTGAGGTTGATCTCGAATTCCTAGGCTTAGGCAGTCCTCCCTCCTCGGCCTCTCAAAGTGCTGAGATTACAGATATAAGCCACCATGCCCGGCTAACCAGAGCAGTTTTTCATATAATGCAGCGATTTTAAAACTCTTACCACCACCACCATAAATAAGGCGGTAGGGGATATGGGGCAGAAGAAGAAGAAATATAATTATAGCAGAGTGTGAGAGTCTATAGTAGATTGAAAATTGGCTAGAAATCCTACTGGACCTTAAAGCCAGGCTGAATGGGTCAAGAGAAGTAGATATAACTTAGAGGAATGTTCAACATAAGACACAGGTGTCCAGATGCATGAACTGTAGCTGGACTTCGGTGAAATTGTGTGTGTGTGTGTGGGGGGGGCATCTGTGATCTCAGTTATGCCTTTCCATTATTTGCTTTATGCAAAGTTCCTTTTAAAAAAATACAACCTTGGCTCAGCTGAACTAAGGAACAGAGGACTTGTCTAGATTGAGGCTCGAAGAAAGGCTGAAAATCAAGGGATGATGGTGACAGCATCAATATTCCTAGAGAAGATGGATGAACTTAGATAGCCAGAGAGGTGAAAACACAGTGTGCGAGAGAGCAGAGATAGCTGGGCTTGTTAATTCCTTCCTGTCTGCCTGCTTGGAGTTTGCCATCACAACAATAGAAACACAGGATGCTGTAGGGCTTCAGAAGCTGCACTGGTCCCTTGGGTCTGAGGATATCAGGGAACACTGCTGCTTGAAGGAATTGGATTGTGAACAGTTTTTAGGGAGAGGTAGAATTGAGATTTCTGAAGAAGATACTCGGATGCCTTGTAAATGTGGGCAGAGAACAGGGAGGGCAGACATGCAGATGTGGTTGTGGCTTCAAGATTCCTGGAAACGGAAAGATATGATTGAAAAAAGCACGTCTTTTGTGGAGGGCGGGGGGGGGGGGGGGGGAGGGGGGGGGATAGCTGCTTAAAAATAAAAGGGGTGACACCATGAAGGGCCTTGCCGGTCATTGGGGCGGGGAGGGGACCTGCAACAAGT
>CAUYQG010276126.1:0-13300 GCA_963574415.1 Tarsius wallacei | reverse complement strand
TGAGACTTCGTCTCTACAAAAGTCAAAAAATTAGCTAGTTATAGTGGCATGTGCCTGTAGTCCCAGCCACTCAGGAGGCTGAGGTGAAAGGATCACTTGAACCCAGGAGTTTGAGGCTACCATGAGCCATGATTGTGCCACTTTACTCTAGCCTGGGTGATAAAATGAGACCCCAATTCCTAAAAGAAAAAAAAAGGTCCTTGTAGGGTTGGTATCTATTCGGTTAAGTTTGTTACTGTAATATGCGTATTACAAATATTATCTCATTAAAATTTAACAATAATCTTTAAAAAAAAAGAACATAAAGAAAAATGTTGTCATAATGAGTGTGCAAATAGGGAATTTCAACAGAGAAATGAAAACCATAAAACAATAGGAAATTTTTTAAACATATAATCATCTAAAACAAAAAATGTCCTGAATGTGCATAATTGAAAATTGGAGACCATGGGAGAAAAAGTTAACAACTTTAAGATAGAGTAATAGAAATTGTCTTATCCAAAAATGAAGAGAAAAAAATATTTTTTATAAATGAAGAAATCCACCAGGTGCAGTGGCTCATACCTATAATCTTAGCACTTTGGGAGGCCGAGGTAAGAGAATTGCTTGAGCCCAGGAATTCAAAACCAGCCTGGACAATTTAGTGAGACACTCTCTACAAAATAGTCAAAAAATTAGACAGGAGTGGTGGCATGCACCTGTAGTCCCAGTTGCTTGGGATACTGAAGCAGAAGGATCATCTGAGCCCAGGAGGTTGAGGCTGCAGTGGGTTGTGATCATGTGATCACACCACTGCCCTCCAGCCTGGACAACAGAGTGGGATCCCAACTCAAACAAGCACACACACACAAAAGAAGTAAAGCTAAAAATACAACGAAGGAACTAAGATGGAATACTGAAAAATATTTAAGTGAGATAGGCCGGCAGAAAAAGAAAAACAGAAGAACAATAACCTAAAAATATTGGGCAAATGGAAAACAAGCAGCAAGACAGCAGATTTAAGCCTAACCATCATAACTACAATGTAAATGAACCAAATATATCATCCCTCCAATAGAAACTGTCAGGATATAAAGGCAAGACATTACTATATACTGTCTACAAGAGAGACATTTAAATATAAAGACACTGTTATAGGCTGAATTGTGTCCCCCTCAAAATTCATATGTTGAAGCCTTAATCCCCAGTAACCCACAGTGTGACTATATTTAGAGACAGAGCCTTTAAAGGGGTAATCAAGTTAAAATGGGGCCATTAAGGTGGGCCCTAATCAAAAAGACTGGTATCCTTATAAAAAGAGGGGATGAGAACACAGATAATACAGACAGGGAGATGTCTATGTAAGGATACAGAGAGAAGATGGCCACATGGAAGTCAGGGAGAAGAAATCAAATCTGCCCGTGCTTTGATCTTGGACTTCTATCTTCCAGCATTGTAAGGAAATATATTTCTGTTGTTTAAGTCACCCAGTCTGTGGTATTTTGTTATGGTAGCCCTAGCAAAGGAATATAGGTACAGATAGGTTTAAAGGTAAAAGAATAAAAATATATGCCATGAAAACAGTCATCATAAGGAAACTAATATGTCTCCTATTAATGTCAGATAAAGTGGACTTCAGAACAAGGAATGTTACTAGGAATAGAGAGAGAGGTTTCATAATTATACAGTGGTTAATTCAACTGGAGGACATAGCAATCCTAAATGTGTATGACCTAGTAACAGAGCTTTTAAAATAATAAAACAAATACTGAAAGAAATAAAGGGAAAAGTACACAACAATAGATAGAGATTTTGATACCCATTTCTGAGTATTTCTGACTAAAATCAGTAAGGATATAGAAGATTTGAGTTACACTATCAACTAAGTTGACCTAATTGATATTTGTACACAATTGACATTTGTAAACCGAAGCTGCAGAATAAATTTTTTTCAGGTGCACACAGAACATTCCTCAATATAAACATTATGAAAGGCAAAAAAAAAAAAAAGTCTTGATGAATTTCAAAGACTAAAATATACTCTGTAATATACTCTATATTTTAGAGGGTATTCTCTAGCCACAAGAAAATTAAATTGATCAAAATAAGCTACCAAGAAAATCTTCAAGTATATGGAAATTAAAAAATATACTTCCAAATAACCTATAAGTTGAAAAAGTAAAATGGTACTGGAAATAAGACACTATTTCAAATTTAGTGATAATAAACATATGACATAGCAACATTTGGAAGACATAGCTAAGGAGGGCAATTTATAGCTTCAAATGCTTATATTAAAGAGCACTTTAGTATCAATTACCTAAGTTTTCACCTTAAGAAACTAGAAAAGAATGAAAAATTAAATGCAGAGTAATTAAATGGAAGAAAATAGCAAAGATAACAGCAGAACTCAATGAAATAAAAAACAGCAAAAAGTAGAGAAAATTAACAAAGTTGGAAATTAGTTATTTGAAAATTATGTACTACAGTAAGAATGATTAGAAAAAGAGAGATAGATAATGCAAATAACCAATATCAGGAATGAAAGGAGGACATCACTGCAGATTCCATACATATCAACAGGATAAAAAGCATTCTAAGAACTAACTTTATGCCAATGCATTTATCAAAAAGAAAATTCCTTGAAAAACACAACGTAGCAAAACTGATTTTAAAAGAAATAGAAAATATAAATAGCTCTATAATTATGGCACAACGAATATTTAATTTAAAACATTTTCACAAAGAGAAATCCATTCCCAGTTAGCATCATTGGTTAATTCTATGAAGTATTTTAAAGAAGAGCAATACCAATTTTACACAAGGTATTTCAGATAAAGGAGGACAAAATACTCTCCAATTTCTATTACAAGGCCAGCATAACCATTACCAAAAGCTAAAAAAGACATTAAAGAAAAAAAATTGCAAACTAATATTCTCCAAGAATGCAAAATCCTCAACAAAATATTTGAAATTAAATTCAGTGATAGGCCGGGCATGATGACTCAAGCCTGTAATCCCAGCACTTTGGGAGGCTGAGGTAAGAGGATTGCCTGGGAAACCGAGGTGAGAGGATTGCCTGCGTCCATGGGTTCGAGACCAGCCTGGGCAACTTCACAAGACTTCATCTCTACAGTAACTCGAAAAAAAAAAAAATTAGATGGGTGTGGTAGTACACTCCTGTAGTTCTGGCTACTTGGAAGCATAGCCTAAGCCCAGCAGGTTGATGCTGGGATGACCATGAGCATGCCACTACACTCCAGCCTGGGCAATGGAGTGAGACTCCAACTCAAAAAAAAAAAAAAAAATCCAGTGATATAGAAAAAAGCAAAATACATCATGACCAGGTGGTATTTAATCTTAGGAATACATGGTTGGTTTAATGTTTGAATAGGAAGCAATGTAATTCATATTCATATTAAAAATAAAGGTAAAAAATAAATGATCATCTCAATAGATGCAAAAAAGCACTTGACAAAATTAATATTCTCTCATGATAAAAGCTCAGTAATCTACGAATAGAAAGGAACTTCCTCAACCTGAAAAAGATCATCTATGAAAAACTACAGACAACATGCTTAAAGTCATACTAAAGGTCCTAGCCAGTGCTATAAAGCAAGAAAAAAAAAAATACAGATCAGGGCCAGGTACGGTGGTTCATGTCTATAATCTCAACACTTTGGGTGACCAAAGCAGGAAAATTGCTTGAGCCTGGGAGTTCAAGACCAGTGTAAGCAACGTAGCAAGACTCCAATGCTATAAAAAGTCAAAAAATTAGCCAAATGTGGTGGCGCACAGCTGTAGTCCCAGTTACTCAGGAGGCTGATGCAGGAAGATTGCTTGAGCTCAGAAGTTGGAGGCTGCAATGAGTGAAACCCAGACTCAAAAATACATACATACATACATACATATCAGGACGAAGGGGTTAAAATGTCTTTATTTGTAAATAAAATGATAATGACTGAAATATTCAATTTTGGCTGGTTGTTGTGGCTCACACCTGTAACCCCAGCACTTTGGAAGGCTAAGGTGGATGGATTGCCAAGGTTTTAGACTAACCTTGGCAACATAAATAAATAAATAATATGTAAATGGCCCATAAGCACATAAACATGTGCTCAACATTATTAGGCACCAGGGAAATGTAACTTAAACCACAATGAGATACCATTTCTCACCCACTGGAATGGCTAAAATTAAAAAGGCTGGCCACACAAAATGTTGGCAACAGCGTAGAGCAACTGGAACACTCATGCTGTTATTGCTGGCAGGGTATAAAATGGTACAACCACTTTGGAAAAGGATCTGATTGTTCAAAAAGTTAAATACATACCTACCAGCAATTTCACTCCTAGGTATTTAAGCAAAAGAACTGAAAACATATATCCACAAAAACTCTTAGACAAGTTAATTTCTGGCAGGTTTTTTCATAATAGCTCAGAAGTGTAAATAACCCAAATGTCTATCAGTAGAAAAATGAATAAACAAATTGTGGTACATTCATGTAATGGAATACTTGTCAGAAACAAAACAATAAATTGCTGACATACATAGCAACATGAGTGAGTCCCAAAGATGTTATGTTGAGCAAAAGAGCCCAGAAACAAAAGAATATGTATCACATGATTATTGATTATTTGTATGATGCTCAAGTCAGGCAAAAGTGATCTATGGTGATAGAATCAAAACTTTGGCTGCATGGGGAGTTTATGGGTAATGAAAATGTCTTGTATTTTGATTGGTTTTATGGTTGTAAATATTTGTCAAAACTCACTGAATGATACACTTAAGATCTATGCATTTCACTATATGTAAATTTTGCCTCAATGAAACATTGAAATAATAATAATAACTGAGTCCCTATCCTGGGAGGAAGTCCAACCCCTCCCTGGGAATTTACGGGGAGACCTTGCCGGTTCCACACAGCCAACCTGCAGGTGCCACTTGTCACTCTAGCTCTAGGCTACTCTCCCTGCTTCTCTGGCCTTCTCCTAACCCTTGGGTTGGTTACATACCCAGAACTCAGACCTAGGTGTCCCCCTTCATTGCTCCTTCAAGAGGGCTGTGTTTGGCACACCTTCAAAAGTCTTGAAAATAGCCAAGTGCAGTGGCTCACGCCTGTAATCCCAGCACTTTGGGAGGCAGAGGAGAGAGAATTATCTGAGCTCAAGGGTTCAAGACCAGCCTGAGCAACAAACATGGTGAGACCTTGTCTCTACAATAAATTAAAAAATCAGCCGGACATGGTGGCACATGTCTGTGGTTCCAGGTACTTGGAAGGCTGAGGAGGAAGGATCACCTGAGCCCAGCAGGTCAAGGCTGCGGTGGCCGTGAGCATGCCACTGTACTCCAGCCTGAGCGGCAGAGTGAGACTCCAACTTAAAAAAAAAAAAAAAAAGGCTTGAAGACAATCTAAAACAATTAGAATATTAGAATGCAGAGAAAGAAAACTTGTTTTTCAATGTTTAGTTGTTTTTTTAACTCTTACTATGTGCTAGATGCTGTTTTAAGCACTGTATAGATATTAACTCTATTAATCCTTAAGTGAAAGGTACCGTTATGAACTGCAGGTTATAGAGGCCTAGCCAGTATAAAGATTTCGCCAAGGTCACATAATTAGTAGGTAGTAGAGCTAGAATTAGAGCCCTGGTGGCCTAGTTCTAGCTCCCAGGCCTCTTGGCCACATCCCTGTGCTGCTTCTAGCCACCTGCCCTTCCTATTGGGGTCTCCATCAACTGTCTCCTCCTTACCCCCCTCCACCTGGGCCTTCTCCCCTCTACCAAGCAGAGCGCCCAAGGCCGTAACCCCCATCTCTGGTGCTCTGGCCTAATATCCTTGCCAGGGGAAGCAAAACACCACTCACATCCTGGCAATCTCTACAGAGGTGCTCACTTTGTGGCATCCCTTTCCATTGTTGAACACAATAAATACTTAACATCCCAATCTAAACCAATCACATTTGAATTTCTCAGCCGGTTCAAAAGTTCAGAAGGGAGCTCTGGTCTCCTCTAAAGGCGTTTGTCGGTATCTTGATGTAGAATGCAGAAACTTTAAACCAGCGTTTTCTTGTTATGCAGACGTCTATTTATAATCCCTCTATTTGTGCTTGGGGACAGCCAAGTACATTATGAGCATGCTTTGACAAGTACAAAGTGCTGGATTAAAGCAAAGCATTATTGTTTCTTTTTTTTTTTTAATTTTCATATGCAGCAAGAGTTGTGAAATTAGACCATAGAGACCTCTTTGTTGGAGGCCCAAGTAGATCCAGGCTTTCAGTCATTCTGGCAGTTGGTCATCACTTATTAAGCACCTGCTAAAACAAATATCAGGTGGTTCCTGCTGAATCCTGATTGCATCCCAAATGCAATAATACTCACTTTCCATGGCAGGTTGCTTTCTGAAAGTCAAGGAAGATGCTTCTTACCCTGCTAAATGCTACTGAAGCTCTCTCCTCCCTGCCAGAGTGCTGACACTTGTCAGGGTGGGAGCGCCATTCCTAGCGCTAGGACCTTTGGTGATTGTGGCTTCCCTATCTCCTAAGGATTGAAGTGCCCCTCCAGGAGGGAAGTGACCAGCAACCTCCACTGGGATCTTTGCTGAAGGAGAAGGTATCCGAAATCCGGCGTCTTCAGGAGAACTGGCAAAGCCAGAAGGTCAAATTGCAAGCCCAGGTAGGACAGCCCCATTGAGGATGTGCCCGCTCCCTGAGTGAGACCCTGCCTCTTCCTCCTTATAGACTGCCTTGGAAATGCACGTGGGACCTGATTCATATCCGAGCTGAGAGGGCATTGCGGGTCCAAGGCAAAGTAGGATTCTTGGTTTTATGTGTTCATTCATTGAAAACCTGCTGTGGGCTGGGCATGGTGGCTCACATCTGTCATCCCAACACTTTGGACTTTGGGAGGCTGAGGTGGGAGAATTGCTTGAGCCCAGTAGTTTGAGACCAGCCTAGGCAACATAGCAAGACTTTGTCTCTACAAAAAAAGCAAAAGATTAGCTGGGCATGGTGGCGTGTACCTATAGTCCCAGCTACTTGGGAGGTGAGGCAGAAGGATTGCCTGAGCCCAGGAAGTCAAGGCAGCAGTGAGTCGTGATGGTGCTACTGTACTCCAGCCTGGGTAACAGAGTGAGATTACAACTCAAACAAAAACAAATGCAAACAAAAAGCCCTTTGTGAGCACCTACTATGAGCCACTGATGATACATCAGTGAACAAACCAGACAAGATACCTTATATTTATAAATAAGAAATGTACATTTTAGCAGCAGAGGTAGGGACAGACAATAAGCTTTGGATTTCAGCAGAGGAGGTGGGAGCAGACAATACATGCTAGACATGTGAAGCAAGTAAGTAAACAGTGAAGTCCATTTGAAGGTGATAAGGGCTTCGGGAAAAAGAGAAAACAGAGCAGGCTGGGGGGATAGGGAGACTGTCCTGTGATGGAGAGGAGGGCGTGGCCCTAAATGAGGTGGTAAGGAAAAGCCACAGGAGGAAAGCAAGATTCCAGCAAGCACCTGAAGGGGGTAGGGAGGGCCTCCAGGTGGGCCTCTGGGCGATTCTAGTCCCTTCTCTATTTCTCTTGGAGGGTTTGTGTCCTAGCCCAACTCCCCCTCTCTTCTGGCATCCATGGCTCTAGCTGAGGGGCCCCAGGAGGACTGGCCACCCCAGGTTCTTAAAACCTGCAGATCCCACCCCTGCAGAGTCCCCACAGACAGAAGGGGCCAGCCGGTAGAGGAGGTGACATTCGGGGAGCTTTTATTTAAAAAAAAAAAAAAAAAGATTCCCAGGAAGGGTAAGGGCATAGGCTGAGGGCAGGTGCCCGGCGGGCAGGTCTCACAGATGCAGCAGGCGCTGGAGCAGTGTGCTGGCGACTACCAGGAGGACCTGCAGGCGCTCAAGCAGCTCTCCGACCGCGAGAGGGAAAAGCTGCAGCGGGAGCTCCAGGAGAGCACCCAGCAGAGCCAGGCCATGAAAGCCCAGCTCGAGGCCTCCCACCAGCGGGCCCTGCGCGTGCTGGAGAAGGCCAAGCATCAGGAGCTCAAGGTGAGGGTCAGGTCACCTCCTTTCTGGCACCTGCTATGCATGAATCCCCTCCATCGTCTTCCCAGGTCATTGTGGCTGCATCCCCTTATCCAGAGGAGATGAAAGGCTCAGAGAGATTTAGCAACTTGCTCGGGGCCACACAGCTAGCAAGAGACAAAGCGAGGAATCTAAGACTAAGGTCTGCTGGGCTTCCTCTGCTGCTTCTCCCTGCCTGCATGCAACCTTGATAACGTAAGAACTGGTTTTTGTGACATGAGCTGTGGCGTGCATGTTGCATGCTGGGAAGTCAGGCTCCGCTCAGCAGTTAAAAATGCGGAGGGTAACACAGAGTTGGGAAAGACCAGCTCAGCCACAGAGACCTTCCGAAAGGTCTTGAAAACCGCAGTATGCTGGTCAGGTCCACGACGATGTGTAATCTGACAGGATGGCCCAAGTGCATTTCATCCAGCACCTTCTACCTTCTGGCCTGGCTTAAACGGAACTTTTTCAGAAGACACTTCTTCCTTTCTGTCCTTGAAGAGGTACCCACAAAAACAAGGGAGTGAGCCAAGGAAGATCGAATAAAAGGGAGCTAGGGTACAGGGAGTCCTATGCAGAAACAGGAAGGAAGGTTTTAGGAGACTAAGCTTTGCGGCTGGACAGCAACTCAGTCCACATTGCAGTAGGGGACTGAGCTTTCTGGAAGAGATGTCTCCAGGGGAAAATAGAACTGATGGATTATCTGATAGATGTGGCCATGTGGAAAATTGCATTGAAAGTGTTTTACAAAGCACTTAGAAGTTATAGGAAGACGTAGTCAAATACACCAAAGATAACTAAACAAATGCCAAAAAATGCAGCAGCTATTAATGCAAGGAAAAACAAAAAAGTGCTCAAGGTAGAATATTAATCAAAACAGTTTATTTAGCTCAGCTGTGAATGATATTTACATACAGTAATGAAAATATGAAGTATACATGAAAATATGAAGTATATAGAAGTATTTGCTATCTATAAGGAATAGAAGAGATGAGACCTAAAATTCTCATCTAGCATAACGGGATAATAATAGAATCTCAGATCGGGCACGGTAGCTCAAGCCTGTGATCCCAGCACTTTGGAAAGCCGAGGAGAGAGGATTGTCTGAGTCCATGGTTTTGAGACCAGCCCAGGCAACTCGGTGAGACCTCGTCTCTACAATAAATTTTTTAAAAAATTAGCCAGACATAGTAACACAAGCCTGTAGTTCCGGCTACTTGGAAGGCTGAGGTGGAAGGATCACTGGAGCCCAGCAGATCATCACTGGGGTGGCTGTGAGCATGCCACTGCACTCCAGCCTGGGCAATGAAATGACACTCCAACTCAAATACATATATATATTTAATCTTAGACCAGGCATGGTGGCTCAAGCCTGTAATTCCAGCACTTTGGGAGGCTGAAGCGAGAGGATTGTCTGAATCCGTGGTTTTGAGACCAGCCTGGGCAACTTGGCGAGACCTTGTCTCTACAATAAATTTTTTTAAAAAATTAGCCAGGCATGGTAGCGCAAGCCTGTAGTTCCAGCTACTTGGAAGGCTATGATGGAAGGATCACTGGAGCCCAGCAGATCATCTCGTCATCTCTGGGGTAGCTGTGAGCATGCCACTGCACTTCAGCCTGGGCAATGAAGTGAGATGCCAACTAAAAAAAAATATATATATATATATATATATATATATTTATAATCTTAGACCAGTTGCGGTGGCTCAAGCCTGTAATCCCAGCACTTTGGGAGGCTGAGGCGAGAGGATTATCTGAGCCCAGGGTTTCGAGACCAGCCTGGGCAACTTGGTGAGACCTCGTCTCTACAATATATCAAAACATTAGCTGGGCGTGGTAGCGCATGCCTGTAGTTCTGCTTGCTTGGATGGCTGAGACGGAAGGATTGCTGGAACCCAGCAGGTCAACACAGGGGTGGCCATGAGCACGCCACTGTACTCCAGCCTGGGTGATAGAGTGAGACTACAACTCAAAAAATAATAATAATAATAATATAATCACAAAAGTAATCAATACAGAGCAGAATAGACACTGTCTTTTTAATGGTGGTAAATACCAGAAGAAACAATAGAAAGAATGGCCAATGGCTGCCTTCAGAGAACTGGATGCAGAGAGGGAGGAAGGGAGGACCAGAGGCTGCTGACTTCCTTTTCTTTTAATACTGTTGGACTCTTTATGCTACGTGCAAGTATTGGCCTGATAAAAATATAAAATATGCTTAAAAAAAAAAAGAATGAGACAATGCATGTGGACTGCCTGGCACTTGATAGGTGTCTCCCCCCCACCCCCACCCCACCAAAAAAAAGTCAATTCCATGATTTCTTTTCTTCTTCTATTTCTCCAACTTGGTTTACAATCCACAAGAGACTGGGTTGATGAAATTAGCCAGGCATGGTAGCACAAGCCTGGTATATCAGCTGCTTGGTAAGGCCGGCCTTTGTGTTTGCCTGAGTTTCACCCCGTGGGCTGCAGGCCTCAATTTCTTGCAGAGGGAGCAAGAGGCTTTGTGCACCTGCAGTGGAGAAGTTCCAGGAGTGCTGGGGGTTGGATGAATGAGGGTCTGAGGCCAGCCATGGGAAAGTGAGGGGTCCTCTGCCCACCAGGGCCTAAGCCCCAGGCCCTATGATAGTGATTGAGCATGGGCTGCCTGGGTTCGAGTCCTGGGTCTGCCACTTACAAGGTGTGGGCGCTCGGGCAAATCATTTAGTTTCTTTGTGACTCGGTTTCCTCATTTATAAAATGATGTCCATGGCTAAGTATGAGCTAAGTTTTTAAAAGGTTCAATTTTACCTTCCAAACACTTATTCTGCAGGTATTTCCTGAGCAGCTACCATGAGCTACCATCACGAGGGGCTCGGTAGATCCAGATGATTAACACAGTCTCACCTTGGGGTGGGGCAGCCCCTCAGACAGGTTGCTGTGATTTGGTGGGTGAGAACCATGAGAGAGTTGTCCAAGGTATTTGGGGGCACAGGGAAAGGGGGCTTTATACTGTATGGGACTTGGGGAGGTGGGGTAAAATTGCATCTCTTAGGAGGCCCCGAACTGGCCACAAGAGCAGAGTAAACCTTGCACAACTGCTGGAGAAATCCACCAGGAATGAGTCTTGCTGTAAACCCTGGCTGCTGCACCCTGCATGCTCCTCACTGCTGAGGGCTTCTGAGCAAGAAGGTGGGCAGACACATAGTAGGCCTTCCATAAAGGAATATTTGTTAAGTAAAAGCATGAATGAAGCAAAAATAAATAAATACATAGAGAAAAAAATGAATGAATGAACCCAAGGATAGGGACACAGCCAGTTCTCAGGACCAAACTAGAGCAGGGGGTGACAAGCTTCAGAGATTCCCCCCTCCCTGCACCCCCCCCCACATACTCTCTTCTGCTGTGCTCTGCACACCAGCTCTGGGCTCTCTCCCCAGACAGCTGCCTCTGCCCTGCTGATCCTGGAGCAGATGTAAGATGCTCACCTCAGCGCTCCTGAGTATGTTAAATTTGGAGCCACACAGTCAGTGTCTCTCTGTCTCTCTCTCTCTCTCTTTCTCTCTCTCTCTCCCCCACCCTCTCTCCTTCTCCCCCACCCGCCCCCCAACCTCCCAACACTAAATTTCCAATGAGTGAGCTCAGATTGGCCCAGCTTAGAACAGTTGTCCATTCTGGCCCAATCAGCTGTGGATGAGGGTGGGTTCTCCTGGCACAAAATGGCTGCTGTGGCACAAAATGGCTGGAGCATTCTCTGTAGCCAGATAAGTCCTCTGTGGGGGAGTGGTGAGTGCTCAAAGCACCCTGACTCTAAGGCATGTGGCCAAGGTGATGGATCTCCCATGTCTGTGCCCACCTCCATGCTCCCCTCCTCTGACTTTCGCCCACAGGCCACAGAGGAGCGCTTGAAAAAGGAATCCAGCCACAGCCTCCAGATCCAACACCAGACGCACCGGCTGGAGCTGCAGGCCTTGGAGGAAAAGGCCAGGCAGGAGCTGCAGGAAGAGCGGGAGAGAATGCAGGCTCAGCAGACTCTGCTGCTAGGTATCTATACCCAAAAGAACCCCCAAGAGGGCCCAGCCGCACTCCCCCCACCCCCTGCAGGCTCACATAGGCAAGTTGAGAGGCAGAGTAGGGCCCAGGGGTCTGGAGGCACACAAGCCGGGGTGACAATCCAGGCTCTGCCACTAACCGGCTGGGGTGCATCACCCTGAGCCTCCTTTTCCTTTACTGTAAAATGGAGTCCCAATTTTCCCTACCTCACAGGGTTGCCACATGGATTAAACTAGAAATTAAAGTGCCCAGTGAGGCTGGGTCATCCCAGCATTTTGGGAGGCTGAGGCGAGAGGACTGCCTGAGCCTGGGGGTTCAAGACCAGCCCGAGCAATTTGGCAAGACCTCATCTCTACAATAAATCAAAAAATAAGCCGGGCGTGGTGGCATGCGTCTGTAGTTCCAGCTACTTGGAAGGCTGAGGCGGAAGGATCACTGGAGCCCAGCAGGTTGAGGCTGCGGTGACCGTGAATGTGCCACTACACTCCAGCCTGAGTGACAAGAGTGAGACTCCAACTCAAAAAGATAAATAAAGTGCCGAGCGTGTGACATGAGGCCAGTGAACATGGGTGCTGTTATGACTATCATCACTACTGAATAGACCCCAGATCTCTGGGCCTTCATAAGAGTTTCATGGGATTGCCTCAACCTCTCATTTCCGTCCTGAAGATTTCTGCAAATTGGAAGAACTTAGGGCTTCAGGTTCCTGAGTGTCCCTTTGCTTCTTCTGCCTGCCCCTGCATCGTCCCCAGCATAAAACTCAGCTCTTCTTCAGTTTCCATATCAACACCCACTCACACAAAGTGTGTCAGAGGTTATCAGAGGCGGTTAAGATTTCTCTAGAGCCAAATCGTCTGGGTTTGAAGCCTGACTCTAACACTCACTAACTGTCGAACCCTGAGCAAATTGCTTAACTGCTCGGTGCCTCCATCTCCCATCTGTAAAATAAGTGTAATAAAACACTCACCTCCTAGGGATCTAATGAAGATTACATGAGTGAACACATGAAGCATGAGTATAACAGAGCCTAGGGTGCAGTAAGTGCTCTGTACATGTTCACTGTTATTTTACTGAATGGTCCAGCATTGCATGGCTGACTCTCTCCACATTTGTAGACCATCCTTATTGCTCATTTTCTCCTTTACTCCCATTTTTCTTTTAAAAAAACATTTTTTGGGCCAGGCATGATGGCTCACGCCTATAATTGCAGCACTTTGGGAGGCTGAG
>CAUYQG010276121.1:0-18521 GCA_963574415.1 Tarsius wallacei | reverse complement strand
GGGCCGGGAGCGGCCACGGCACTCCAGTCGGGGTTACATCGTTATACTCCAACTAAAAAAAAAAAAAAAAAAAGAAATCATTGCCTAATTCAAAGTCACAAAAATGTATACCTAGGTTTTCTTCTAATTTATTATTTTCTTATTTATTCTTTTTTTTTTTTTTTGAGTTGGAGTCTCACTCTATTGCCCAGGCTGGAGTGCAGTGGCATGTTCATGGCCACCCCAGTGTCGGCCTGCTGAGCTCCAGTGATCCTTCTGCTTCAGCCTTCCAAGTAGCCAGAACTACAGGTGCGTGCTACCATGCCTGGCTAATTTTTGATGTACTATAGAGACGAGGTCCACCAAGTTGCCTGGGCTGGTCTTGAACCTGCAGGCTCAGGCAAACCACTCGCCTTGGCCTCCCAAAGTGCTGAGATTACAGGCTGAGCCACCGAGCCTGGCCTACTTATTCTTTTTATGGCCCTCTAGCAACCTGAACCTATGTTTTCTTCTGAGAGTTTTCTAGGTTTCTCTCTTATGTTTAGGTACTTGATCTGTTTAATTTTCGTATACAGTGTGAGGTAAGGGTCCAACTTCATTCTTTTGTATATGGATATCCAATTGTCCCAGCACCATTTGTTAAAGAGACTTCTTTCCCCATTGAAGGTCTTGGCACTGCTGTCAAAAATAAATTAGTCATCAATATGTGGGTTTTTTTCTGTACTTCCTTTTTTTTTTTTTTTGAGTCAAGGTCTCTGTCACCCAGACTGGAGTGCAGTGGTACAGTCATGGCTCACTGCAGCATAAAACTCCTGGGCTCAGGCACATGCCACCATGCCCAGTTGATTTTTTTTTTTTTTTTTTGAGAGACAGGATCTCACTATACTGCCCAGGCTGGTCTGGAAATCTGGGGCTCAAGTGATCCTTCTGCCTCAGCCCCCCCAATGTGCTAGGATTACAGGTGTGAGCCACTACACAGCACAGCCTATTTTCTGTACTTTAAATTCTATTCCACTGATCTATTTGCGTATCCTTAAGTGAAATGCATTCTGAAAAGATCACTATGACTACTCTGTGGAGACCGGATTTCAGGAAGGCCAGAGTAGATACAAGAACACCAGCCTGGAGACTACTACAACCCAAATAGGCCCGAAATGCTGCTGGCTTAGAGTTACAGTAATAGACATAAAAAGCAGGCAGATCTTTGCTTTTAAAGATGGAATCAACTGGACCTCCTGATCAACTGGTGTGGGTTTTAGGGAACGAGAAGTTCAAGGATAATTACTAGTTTTAAGTTTAAGCCCCTGAATGGATGGTGGCATCATTAATTAAGACAGGGCATTAATTAAGACAGGGGGTGTTTGGTTGAGGAGCAGGGTTTGGAAAGGTGAGTTGTGTTCTGATCAGGCTAAGATACCCTGTGCTACTGAAGAGGAGGCCTCAGACGGGCAGCTGCGTAACCGGATCCAGACCCAAGGCTGGCCATATACAGTATATAGAAGGGGAGTCACTGGTGTAGGATGACATTTGAAACCCCAAGACTTGAGGGAATCACCAGATGAGGACACAGATAGAGAGGCAGAGGGCTGAACACCCAGCCCTGAGAACATGGACGTGCAGAGGTCAAGCAGAGGAGTAGGAGGAGGAGGAGAGGCCTGCAAAGGGGGTTAGGATCAAACTGTCAGTGAGGAGGAACAAGAAAACAGTTTCCAGGAAAGAGTCATCTGTGAGAAATGCTTCTGAGAGATCAGGCAAGATAAGAACCCAGAAGATAATGTGGATGTAGCAACTGAGGTCATGGGTGACTGCGGGGGTGGGGTGGGGGGTGGGGGGGTTGGTAAGGAAGGGGGAGGCAGAGAGGAAGTGGAAGGGGCAGCCACAGCTGGTCTTTTATCATAAGGGAGAGCAAGCAACCCTAGCAGGTGCTAAAAAAAAAGGGGGTGTGTATTCATCCCATCTTTTATTTTGCCTTGACATTCTGGTCTGGAGAGATGGCCCCTCTCAGGACTAGCCAATTCCCAGAGATAGTAGACAATGTGCCTGTGACTATGGCCTTTACGTGCAAATCACCAGTAAAACCCCAAATGCCCAGCCACCACTGTTTTCTAAGGCCCACACTAAGCCAGCATTTCCCCTGCCCTAAATCACCCCAGAGTCAGGTACTGGATGAGCAGAGACCACTCCGACAGCCCAGAGCCTGCTGAAATGGTCTAAACCACTGCACCTAAGCTTGCTCCAGCTTGCCTACCATGCCTGGCCCATTCCTTCCTGAGGAAATCACATTAAAGGCTCTGGGCCATGCTTTCCCTTCCTTTTTCTGTCTCCTGCCAGACCCAGGGGCTTCCCCAGGTGGCTCTGTGTGGTGTGGTGTGCCCCATCCTCTCAGGAATTGGAAGTAATAAACTCTTCTGCTAAAGGCAGGTGTCTCTACGTCATCTTACCATACCTGATAGGAAAACAAATCCCGGACGTTTACTGTTGTTGTTTCTGAGATGGGTTCTCATTCTGTCACCCAGGCTAGAGTGCAGCGGCATGTTCATGGCTCACCACAACCTCAAACTCCTAGACCTAGGTAATCCTTCCATCTTAGCCTCCTGAGTAGCTGGGACTACTACACATGCTACCACATCTGGCCAATTTTTTAAAATAGAGACAAGGTTTTGCTATATTTCCCAGGCTGGTCTTGAGCTCCTGGACTCAAGGAGTCCTCCTGCCTCGGCCTCCCAAAGTGCTGGGATTATAGGAATGAGACACCATGCCTGGTCTTCTTTCAGTGTTTTTAAAGATAAGACATACTAGCACAGGTTTATATGACAAAAAGCCAGTCTAGAGGGAGAATTTGATCATGCAAAAGGTAATGAAGCTGGGCTCGGTGGCTCAGCCTGTAATCCCACGCTTTGCGAGGCTGAGGTGAGTGGATTGCCTGAGCCCGCGGGTTCGAGACCCGCCTGGGCAACTTGGCGAGATCTCATCTCTACAATAAATCAAAAAATTGCTGGGTGTGGTAGTGCGCGCCTGTAGTGCCAGCTACTTGGAAGGCTGAGGGGGAAGGATTGCCGGAGCCCAGCAGGTGGAGGCTGCGGTGGCCAGGAGCGGCCACTACACTCCAGTCTGGGCGACAGTGAGACTCCAACTCAAAAAAAAAAAAAAAAGGTAATGAGGGTAACTGAAATTACAGTGGAGTGTACATATAGCAGAACTTCTATAAACAAATTGATGAGTACTATGCCGTTATTTTAACATTTACCATTATGATTTTAAAGCCTGTAACTCTGTCATCCAAATACCCATTATTAAAAGATGCTGCCAGCTGGGCATGGTGACTCACGCCTGTAATCCCAGCACTTTGGGAGGCCAAGGCAGGAGAATATCTTGAGTCCAGAGGTTCAAGACCAGCCTAGGCAACATAGTGAGATCTTGTTTCTACAAAAAAAAAAAAGTCAAGGCTGGATAATGAACCTGAAAGTCAATAACTTCTCAGCAAAAGTCAGATGTGATTAACACAATGAGGAAGGCCAAATACACAATACACTGCACTGTTAACATAATAAAAGAGCGTTTGGGCTGGGTGGCTCAGCCGGTAACTCAGCACTTTGGGAGGCCAAGGCAAGTGGATTGCCTGAGCCCGCAGGTTCATGACCAGACCAGGCAACTTGGCGAGACCTTGTCTCTATAATAAATCAAAAATCAGCCGGGCGTGGTAGTGCGTGCCTGTAGTTCTGGCTACTTGGAAGACTGAGACAGAAGGATCACCAGAGCCCAGCAGGTCGACGCTGGGGTGGCTGTGAGTGTGCCACTGCCCTCCAGCCTGGGCGACAGAGTGAGACTCCAACTCAAAAAAAAAAAAAAAAAAAAAAGGCGCCCCATTTTCCACGTGCCTTCTGAGTTCGCCATGTACCTCTGTGGGATGCCTTTCAAAAGACAGGAGCTGGGTTGCAGGATCCATGTTGCTGAGCTCCAAATATAAAAATGTTTGTGGGGAATGAGGTTTGATCTGTAAATATAAATTCAAACATTAGTTTTTCTTATAAAGTATATACTAATCGATCACTCAGGATAGTCAGCCTAAAATGTTAAACACTTTCTTCTCATAGAAGAAGTACTAAAATTAATTAAAATTAGCCTGAGCAACATAGTGAGACCCCATCTCTATAAAAACTACAAAAATTAGTCAGGTGTGGTGGCAGCACTTATGCCAGCTACTTGGGAGGCTGTGGCAGGAGCCTTGTTTGAGCCCAAGAGTTCGAGGCTGTAGTGAGCTATGATCCCACCACTGCACTCCAACTCTGTCTCAAAACAAACAAACAAACCCACGATTATTAAAATGGACTCTAGTTAGAGCTTATGTTTGGGAAATTAAAAAAAAATTTTTTTTTGAGCCGGAGTCTCACTCTGTCACCCAGGCTGTAGTGCAGTGTCACGCTCACCGCCCCGCAGCCTCTACGCATTGGGCTCAGGCGATCCTTCTGCCCTAGCCTTCCAAGTAGCTGGAACTACAAGTGTGTGCCACCATGCCCGGCTAATTTTTTGATTTATTGTAGAGATGAAGTCTTGCCATATTGCTCAGGCTAGTCTCGAATTCCTGGGCTCAGGCAATCCTCTCACCTCCGCCTCCCAAAGTGCTGGGATAACAGGTGTGCGCCACTGTGCCCGGTGGGAAATTTAACAAGAGGGAAGAGAATGAAGTTAGCTGTTCTGTTTCCCTAAAGTGACTCTAGGAACGTTTCTTACCAGTTTTCTGCTTATTAAACATCTTACTTTAGATACAGTATAAATGAGCACCTTTTAATGCATACAAAGTAATTTCACAGATTGTTCCTGTGGCTTATTATGAAGAAGAATGCCTAAGCTTTGAGCATGTTCTTCTAGAGGTGATCAAGCAGTTGACTGCAAATCATCACTGATGAGGTAAAGAGGGACTGACCAGCAAGTCCTGAGTGTCACCGCAGGGAATGAATTTACTTACTTGGTGGACACACCCTAAAGTAACCCCAAATGAGTCATGTCCTTGAGTAATTCCTTTTCTTTGAGTTCAAACAGAACCTGTGACTTGCAGTGTGACAAAGGTGATGGTACAGTCTCTCCCACGGGTAGCTGACATTATAAGACTCCATCTTAGCACCCTAGAGAGTATCACCTGCTGCCATATCGTGAGAGGCTAGTGGTAGGGAACTGCAGGTGGCCTCTAGAGCTGAGAGCAGCCCCTGACTGACAGGCAGGAGGAAACAGGGAGCTGAGTCCTTCAACTACAAGAAACAGAATTCTTCCAACCACTGCACAAGACTGGAAGAGGCCTCAGGCTCTGGACCAGAACACAGCCTAGCCCTGCGACTGCAGCCCTGTGAGACCCTGAACAGAGGACCCAGTTAAGCTGTGCTCAGAGTCCTGACCCAAGGAAACTGTGAGATCATACATGTCTGTTGTTTTAAGCTGCTGGGTTTGTGACAATTTGTTACACAGCAATAGACAGCTGATAACAGTTTAATAGATTGTAAGCCAGAGGATGAGGACCATGAGGAGAAAAACGGGGTCGGTGCTGTCATTCCTAATAAGCAAGCGACACATTCTAACATGTATCCACATTTAAAACAAATACTGTAGGGTACAGTGGCTCATACCTATAATCCCAGCACTTTGGGAGGCGGAGGTGAGAGGACTGCCTGAGCCCATGGGTTCAAAACCAGCCTAGGCAACTTGGCGAGACCTCAACTCTACAATTAAAAAAAAAAAAATAGCTGGGCATGGTGGCACTTGCCTGTAGATCCAGCTTCTTGAAGGTTGAGGCGGAAGGATCACCTGAGCCTAGTAGGTCAAGGGTGCAGTGGCCATGAGTGTGCCACTGCACTCCAGCCTGGGCAACAGAGTGAGACTCCAACTCAAAAAAACCAAAACAAATCAAAACAAAAAAACCCAAATACTGGCCGGGCACGGTGGCTAAGCCTGCAATCCCAGCACTTTGGGAAGCCCAGGTGAGAGGACTGTTGGAGCCTGGGGGTTCGAGACCAGCCTGGGCAACCTGGTGAGGCAGAGTCTCTACAATAAATAAAAAATAAGCTGGATGTGGTAGTGCATGCCTGTAATTCCAGCTACTTGGAAGGCTGAGGTGGAAGGATCGCCTGAGCTCAGAAGGTAGAGGCTGCAGTGGCCTTTAGAGTGCCACTGCACTCCAGCCTGGGGGACAGAGTGAGACTCCAACTCGAAAAAAAAATTATAATAAATAAATAAAACAAATACTAATGTGGCTGAGCATGGTAGCTTATGCCTGTAATCCCAGTACTTTGGGAGGCCAAGGCAGGAGGATTGCTTGGGACCAGGAGTTCAAGACCAGCCTGAGGTCAGGCATGGTGGCTCACACCTGTCATCCCAGCACTTTGGAAGGCGGAGGTGAGAGCACTGCCTGAGCCCGCGGGTTCGAGACCCGCCTGGGCAACTTGGCGAGACCTCATCTCTACAATAAATAAAAAATTAGCCGGGCGTGGTAGCGCGCGCCTGTAGTTTCAGCTACTTGGAAGGCTGAGGCGGAAGGATCGCCGGAGGCCAGCAGGTTGAGGCTGCGGTGGCCAGGAGCGGCCACTGCACTCCAGTCTGGGCAAGAGTGAGACTCCAACTCAAAAAAAAAAAAAAAAACTTAGCTTGATAAATCATTGTAAAAAAAAGAAAGCAGACTAGTTCTTATTATTTTCATGGTCACTATTTATTTGTTATACATGAGCAACCCTTGATTTTCAGCCTATAACAGAAGGAAGAGAGGAAAGGACAGAAGGAAGGAAGGGAGGGAGGGAGGAGAAAAGAAGGAAAGAATAGAGATTCAAGGAGTTCCTGAAAGGAGAAAGGCTGTCAGGAAGTCTTTGATCAATATACTTGTTTCTATACTGAAATTAGGGTAAATAACATTGAAGAACAGCCTTAAAGGGGGAAAAGAAGTCAGCAAAGGACAACGCTTATGGGGGGGGTGTGTATAAGAAGAACAGGGCCGCTCGGGGAGAGGATGGCCAGGGAGGAGGGGGGAGAGTTCCAGCTCACTCTGCGTGAGGCTCCTTAGCACCAGCTAGGGGAGCCCCCTTCCCCTCAAAGTCCCCTCTGCATCCCCATTGAGAATAACACTTGCTGCCACCTGGGAATAAGAGAAAACCTGGATTGGTTCAGGAGAGAGGAGGGAGGGAAGAAAGGGGAGGAGGATGGTAGGGGGAGGGGAATGGGGAGATTGATTTATTTGAAGGAATGGGCTGCCAAGTCTGAAGTCCACAGGGCAAGTCAGCAGGCTGGAGATTCAGCAGCAGTTGGTGCTAAGAACTTGAGAAAGTAACAACCAACCTCCAGTCTCAGTGGCTTGTGACAGCCATGGCTTGTTTCTCACTCACATTGTTGGTGGCTGCTGCTCTGCTCCCTGTGATCTCTCATTCCAAAGCCAAAGTTGAAGGAGACTCTATCTGGAACTTGGTATTCCCAAAGGAAAGAGCAAGAGACAGGAGGAAACACAGTGGCTCCTACAGCTCCAGCTCAGAGGCTGGCATGTGTCACTTCCACCCACATTCCAAGGACCATCCTAAATCACAAGGCCAGGCCTGACAATGGCATGGGGAAGCACCACACATCTCATGGTTGGTGGGGATGAACAGTCCTCTTACAGGAAGCAGGCAGGGGATAATGGCAACTGTAATACAACCTGTCACACCTGGTCAGCTTTCTTTTCAGAGTTTCTTTTTTTTTTTTTTTTTGAGTCGGCGTCTCACTCTGTCGCCCAGACTGAAGTGCAGTGGCTGCTCCCGGCCACCGCAGCCTAGACCTGCTGGGCTCCGGCGATCCTTCCAGCTCAGCCTTCCAAGTAGCTGGAACTACAGGCGCGCACTACCACACCTGGCTAATTTTTTGATTTATTGTAGAGATAAGGTCTTGCCAAGTTGCCCAGGCGGGTCTTGAACCCGCGGGCTCAGGCAATCCACTCACCTCAGCCTCCCAAAGCGCGGAATTACAAGCTGAGCCACCAAGCCCGGCTTTTTTCAGAGTTTCAACTGGCCTTTTTAGCAGCTTTAGTTTATAGGCAGCTGATGTAAAGACAATCATTTTACACCCTGGAATCCATGGAGGAACAAGCATAAAATCAGGCACTGGTAAAGAGCTCAGTACTTGGGTGGAAAGCTCCCTCTCCAGTTGGTAGTGCTCCAACCTGGGTGACAAGGCCAAGCCCTCGCAGGGCCGCTGAGATCCCCCTTAGCACATATTCAGATGCTGCCGGGTCATGGCCCTCTCTGAGGTTTGGGGTCAGCCTGTCTGGGGCCCCTTTGGTAGGGATTTTGTTTCTGTTTTTTTCCCACTAATAAAGCAAGAGGTCAGATGGGATGAGCTGGCCAAACTATCTGAAATTTCTGACTGTTGTAAACATCTGAATGTAGGAGGAGGTGGGGGCAGATGTGCAGGCAGAGAGGAGGGCCAGCTCTTCAGGAGCCTCAGGCTCTAATTTCCATCTCTCTCTGCTGTTGTTTTGGCAAAGAAAACATACAGTAACTTGCAAAGTTGGGATCAAAGATTGACATTGTCAAAATAGTAGAAAAAGATCAAAAATAGAATTAGATAACCAGGGGTGATGGCGTGAGCCTGTAGTCTCAGCTACAGGAGGCCAAGGTGGAAGGATCACCTGAGCCCAGGAGTTTGAGGTTGCAATGAGCTATGATGGTGCCACTGCACTCCAGCCTGGGTGCCAGAGCAACACCCTGTTTCTAAAAAAAAAGGTTTGCACAATTTCAGCCTCTGTGATAATGTTTTTGATCCCATAATACAAGGTGAAGACTTATGTGTGTGTGTATAGATATGTGTAAGTGTGTGTAAATGGGCATGTATAATACAAAAATAAAAATACACACACACACACACACACACATACCCTTGATTTATGATAAAAGATGAGGCCCCTGTGGAATATTTTAGAACCATGAGGTAAACTTCTCCCAGGGGTCGTTTTGGAAATGTATAGGGGTATTTTTTGGTTGTCCTGATGATTGGAAGGCCCTGACACTATTTGGTGGGTGAGGTCAGGAATGCTAAATGTCCTGCTATGCACAGCACAGGGCCAAAAGATAAAGAATTGTCCTAAGTAGCATAAAACATATGCGTGCCCTGCCAGACATGTGTAAGTGAAAGGAAGGTTTAACGTTCTCTCGTCCTATAGCCTAATTCTGCCTCAGGTAATATTTTTTAAGTGTTTTAATATACTATCTTAGGTGGGTCGGGCTCTGTAACAAAATACTGCAGATGAGTGGGACTTGCAGACAGCTGCCTTTTGGCTGTGTCCTTACATGGCAGAGCAAATGTGCTCCAGTATCTGTCTCTTCTTGTAAGGACACTCATTTCATGGAGGGGGCTCCACCCTCATCACCTCATCAGACCTAGTCACCTCCCAGAAACGCTATCCTGACATCATTCCACTGGGAAAAGGTTTCAGCATAGGAATTTTGGGGACACACATCCATACACATCCATTGAATTTTGAAGGATGACAACGGCTTTGAACAAGGAAGCTTTCGCCATTTGGAAACTAACATCATTGATGCCAATGTTGCTCTTACAGACTGTGAGAGACCAAAGCCAGGCATCTTTATCAGTCTGAGTCTGCAATGCCACAGGGACAGTGACCTATGTTTGTAGGCAACTATCTGACTCCTTCAAGATGTCTTTTCATGGAGCCATGCCTGATCCTATTTAAGAACGTTATTCTAGATTATTCCCTCCTTTATATTACAGTTAAGAACTTATATTGAATTTTTGAAGTCATGCACACAAACAAGCTGTATCATCTATGAGTTTTATTTTGGGGCGGCAGAGGGAGTGTTAGAATATTTATTCTAAAAAGAAGCACATTAGATCTGACCGTGTTGAGAACAACTGGTGTGGAAGGAGACAAAAAGACAAAGGAATGGCTAAAATGCTCTGTGAGTAGCAGAAGCTGAGGGAGAAGAGAGAAAGGGGTGTGGAAAGGTTGGCCTAGCAGTGAAAATGGCGGGCAAAAAATCTTTAAGAACAAGGTCGGATAGTGCCTAATGTAAAAATGTTTCCTGTGCTCAAAGCAGCTTTTAGTGAGTGATATTTTGGAGAATTAAAAAAAAAAGAGGGAGCCACAATCCATGGCTAGATCAATACAGGTAGGAGACAAGAGAGAGGGGAGAGAGAGATGGGGGTGGGGGGGGCAGAGAGAGATGGGGGGCAGAGAGAGGCAGACAGAGTGACAAAGAGAAAGAGACAGACAGAAAGACAGAAAGACACAGAGAGACAGAGACAGGGGGGCAGAGAGGCAGACAGAGAGACAAAGAGAGAGAGAGAGAGAGACGGACAGACAGATGAACAGAAAGACACAGAGAGACAGAGACAGAGAGAAAGCACCTTGGAAAGTGGAGATGTATTAGTCAGCACGGGTTAGGCTATGTGTAGGTAACAAACAAGTCCCAGATCTCAGTGACTTAAGCAACGAAAGTTTGCTTCTCTGGGACATACCCCCTGTCCATTGCGGGAGGACAGAGGGCTCAACTCTACTCTGCCTCCACTCGAAGACCCAGGCTGAGGGAGGCATGGGTCTTGGCAGGGAGACGGGACACATGAAGGAGCATGTTGGTTCCACGCTTCTACCTACAAGAACCACATGTCCTTTCCATTCATAGCTCACTAGCTACCATGAAGTTCACAGCCATGCTGAATTTCAAGACCACGAAGGAATTGTGCTTCCCCTATGCTTGGAAGTAAAAGGAAGCTGGATCTTGAGGAGAGAAGTGCGCCCCGAGGTGAGGAGTTGAACATGAAGGAAGGTTAACGTGACCGTGACCGTGAGCCGTGAGCCCCAGAACGAGCTCGGGTAGCACATTCAATAGCGTTCACGTAGACAGAAAAGGCGAGTGACTTCAGATGAGGAAGGGTCACCGCAAAGGGCACCTCCATCCTTTCCATCCCAGTCACCGGCCTGCCCCCAGCACCAGGCAGGACTCACTTGGCCGGGAGTCTCTCACCCCGTTGAGGAGAAAGGAAATCTTGGCGGCCAAGAGTGTTTTCAGGAGGAAGATCTGGAACGGAACAGGAACAAGGACCACAGCCTGGGAGAGTTTGGGAGAATAATTTTAGAGCAGCTACTTATTGAGGGTAAGATGCCCGTTTTATCCAAAGTTTCTGTTGTTTAAATTCGTAGGTCTAGCAGCAGCTTTCGATGGTATCCACGTGAGACTCCAAATAGTTAAGCAATTTACTTGTAAAGGTCTTCAAAATGTGTCTCCGCTAGATGGCGAAAAGTGCTCACCTATTTCGAGCCGATGTCAAGGACTTGGGCTCTGGAAAGGGACCAGGACCTTGAACGTGAATGTAAAGCAGCACCTCCTGCTGGCGGCTCATGAGACACGCAGTCGGTGGATGTCCAATTAGATTAAGAGCATAAAGGCTTTTTGCTATGGCATTAAATAAATGCACACCTAGTATCACTGGAACGAATTACATGGTGTTTCCTCCACCAAAACATATTTAAGTAAACATGTGTTAAAACGATAATTATAGATTGATTCTGACACAAAATATACATACATAATGAATATTCCAAGGGGGTTCACTTATAAAGTATCACTCAGAAACTGCGCTTACAAAACAGAAGATGTAGATAATTATTTACAGTAAATGAATCAGCCAATCAACCAACCAATTGTCACAAAGTACTTTCGACTGGGGGTGCCAAAAAATGTATACACGTGTTAAGAGATGTTAAGAGAGGGTCACCGTCATCAGAATTATATGGACGCTGATGGGAACCACTTAGAGGCCCTCTTGTAATTGCAGAAGTCGAATGTAACTTGTATCCATCTTTTGTTATTGGTATATATGGAGTATTACAATTTTAATACAGTTTTTTCCTTTCTTAAAATGTGTATATGTTTTTTGACACCCTCTGTAAGCGCAGGTTGCGTTGTTAGACTGTATACAGCACATGAAATAAGACAGCATAGTGATTAAAAGCACAGTCTCTGGGGCCAGACAACCTGAGTTTGTACCCCTTCTTAGCTGTGACCTTGGGCACATTACTTTACCTCTCTGTGCCTCGATTTCCTTATCTGAAAAGTGGCAATAATAAAACCTACCTCACAGGCTTATTGTAAAGAGTGAGTCTTTGTAAAGCAAATATTGCCTGGAACATAATAAGGGCTGGAACATAATATGGGCTATACACGTCGTCATGATGATCATTGTTATTGCATGACTCTTCACTTGACAAAAGAACTCAGTCACTATACGGTTCAATTGATCAAAAATGTTTGAGTAACTATTACGTGCTGGACAGTGTGTGGGTCACGGTGGATCAAAGGGTTATGAGGATGGCTAAGATTCCTGCCTTACAGAATCTGGAAATTTCATAGGGGAAATTTACTAAGCCACGAAGAAACGCCAGCAGTGATGGAGGTGTGCTAATGACAAAACCGTCTGGAAAGGAGGAAGGAGTGTTTGAATAGAGGCTTCCAAAAATGCAAAGGGTTCAGTGGGTGGGGGTGCGGGAAGCATTCTCAGCGGAAGGGACAGTACGGACAAGGCTCCTGGGCAGGGCCACATGGGTGTGCTTGTGAGGTCTGCAGAAGGTTGGAATGAGCCGGGCTCGGTGGCTCAGCCTGTAATCCCGCGCCTTGGGAGGCCGAGGTGAGTGGATTGCCTGAGCCCGCGGGTTCAAGACCCGCCTGGGCAACTTGGCGAGACCTCATCTCTACAATAAATAACAAAAAAAATCAGCCGGGCAGGGTAGCGCATGCCTGTAATTCCGGCTACTCGGAAGGCTGAGGCAGAAGGATCGCCGGAGCCCAGCAGGTCGAGGCTGCAGTGGCCGGGAGCGGCCACTGCACTCCAGGCTGGGCGACAGAGTGAGACTCCAACTGAAAAAAAAAAAAAAAAGATTTCCAGAAAGTCTGGAAGCCTAAACATTATCCTATTATCACAACAAAAACAGCAGCAGCAGTAGCTAACATTTACATAGATTTACACAGCACATACTACGTGCCAAGAACTACTTTAAGTCTCTCTCTCTCTCTCTCTCTCTGTCTTTCTCTCTGTCTCTCTCTCTTTGTCTCTGTCTCTCTTTCTGTCTCTCTCTCTGTGTATGTATACATGCATGTGATGTATGTTAGCTTTAATCCTCATAGCAACCCTATAAAATTATAATCATTATCACCCGCATTTCACAGAGGAGGAAAATAAGACACGAATCGGAGACTCAAACTCAGACCATTGACTGCAACCTGCATTTTTAACTATCATGCTATTCTATCAGTTATAGATTGGTGAGGGGAGGGATAGAATCCTCACTTCCGGACCACTGGGTAAGATTATGGTCCATCTGTTCACTGTTCTGACAGATCTATCCAAGGAGCATATTTGGGACTAAGAGAGGAAACAGGCATTATTCTCCTCTCTGACACTAGCCATATTCATTCACTTATCATTAAACATGTAATTTTACCTCTCTCTTATCTGTGCCCATTTATCCCAGCCTCTTCTTGAGAAGATTTTCCTTCTACTTTTAGCTGTCGTTGCAAGAGTAGAAGTTTTTAAGGGAAACTGGTATATTTAGAGCATGGAGATTCTGAGTTAGCAGAGGATTGGGGTTGGCTCTTCTATTTCTGCCTACCTGTGCTTTTACTGAGGATTAGATCCAGCTGGGAACAACTTAAGAGTATGGAAGAGGGTCCCCAGTCAGTCAGGAGGCAGGAGGAAAGTGGGGGTGTGGGGGAGCTGGCATTGTTGTAATCCTTATAATCTTGCCCAAAATGATACCTACTACAAGTAAACAAACAGACTCACTCCCCCTTCCCCTGATCAAGTCATTCTTTAATCTAGGAGGCATATTTTTCCATTATCTTTTTCTTATAACAAGTATGATATTTGCAGTAGTTTCAGATAAACTAAATAAACACTAAGAAAGGAAGATATAAAACAAAACCTCCGATAATGCCATTATCCCCACATCAACATTACTGGGAAAGAGAGATGTGGAAGGGGTATGATAGAGGAGGAATGGGACACTATCTCTGTTTTACTCATTACATCAGCATAAGAACCCGTGGGAGATCATTGAAGGAAGATATCAGTTAAAAAGAAGTCTTTTTTCAATCCATAAAAGCCGTTCAAAAAAATGAATCATTTGTCTTGCACAGTTTTGAAATCCAGTTCAAAAAGGAAGACATCTCAATCAAAGATTGCTGGCAATCTGAAATTGATTGAGTTTGAAACTCATGGCCTCTGAAATTCCTTGTAACTCCAAGATTCTGTGGTTCGAACATCACTAATATAATTTTTATTGAGATATATTTTACACACCACAAAATTTGCCATTCTATACAATTCAATGACTTATATTTGCAGAGTTGTACAGCCACCACCATTATTCAATCCCAGAAAATTTTTATCACCCCAAAAAGAAACTTTATATCATTACCAGTCACTACTAATTCCCCCTCCTCGACCCCTGGCAACCACTAATTTTCTTCCTGTCTCTATGTATTTGCCTGTTCTGGACATTTTATATAAGTCATATAATGTGTAGTCTTTTGTGCCTGGCTTCCTTCACTTAGCATAAGACTTTAAAGATTCATCTATGTTGCAGCATGAATCAGTATCTCACTCTTTTTTATGGCTGAATAATATTCTATCATATAGACATGCCATATTTGGTTTATCCATTCATTTGCTGATGGACATTTGGGTTCTTTTCATTTTTGACTACTATGAATAATGCTGCTGTAAACATTTATGTACAAGTTTTTGTGTGAATATATTTTCAGTTCTCTTGGGTATACACCTAGAAGTAGAATTGCTGAGTCATATGGTAACTCAATTTCTAAATTTTTGAGGAACTGCCAGACTGTTTTCCAAAGCAACTGCTCCATCTTACATTCCACTAGCAATTTATGAGTGTCCTCACGTCACAACTTAGTCAGCAGTTATTATTGTTTGGTTCAGTACAGACATCCTAGAGGTTGTAAAGTGTTATCTTATTGTGATTTTGATTTATGTTTTCCTAATGACTAATGATGCTGAGTATCTTTCCATGTGCTTATTCGCCACTTGTATATCTTCTTGGGAAAAATGTTTACTCAGAGATTTTGTTCATTTTTAAGTTGAGTTGTCTTTTTATTGTTAAGTTGTAATTGTCCTTAATATATTCTGGATAATCAGTAAATGACTTTCATTATAAGTGAATACATTTGAAACCTGGTGGAAATTAACTAACTTTCAAGGGGGAAAATACCCAGCAAACTTAAAATTTAGATTTTCAAACACTTTTCTTAAGAAAGTCTAACATGCAAAGCCAAAGAGATTACTAAGATTTATAGAGTTACTTCCCTGTTCTCCCTAAGTTCCTCCCATTCTGCCCTACCTAAAATCCCAAAAAGCACTAAGATCAGCGGGTGTCGAGATTTCTCCTATGCTATAAAACATGTTCCAGAATCTAAAGAAGAAATATGTCTTAATTTTTTTATGAAGAGAATATAAAACTTATACCAAAACCTAAGAAAAATAGCCTAAGAAAATAATTATGAGGTCTTATTTATATTGACATTAAAAACTCATAAATTAAATATTAATAAGTGTAGTTTGTCAGTACATTAAATAACTAATATATGGGAATAACCTATGGAAATTATGAGATGATTCAATAATGAGAAGTCAATTAGTATAATTAACAATGCACATGACTAAAAAACTCAATATATTCAGAAAAGGCATTAAATACAAACATTTATTTCCAGTTCTAAAAAACTCCTTAGGACCAGTTCAATCGAACAACTATGCAATACCATCTCACACCCCATATAGACTAACATTAAAACATCTGAAACTATTTTTTTAATAGCAAGGATGTAGGACAACAGACTTTCACAAACTCCTGGTGAGTTTAAATTGCTCAAATCACTTTGAAGGACAATTTGGCAGTATCTAGGAAAATTGATAACCTACTTATTATTACAACCAAGGAATTCTACTCCTGGGTATACATCCTAGAGAAATTTTTGCACATGTTTATAAATAGACATGTCCAACAATTTCCATTACACAGTCCTTTACAATTGAAAAAAATCCAAATTATCTCAATAGGAGAATGAATGACTAACTTTTGGTACTTTTTTTTTTTTGAGTTGGAGTCTCACTGTTGCCCAGACTGGAGTGCAGTGGCCGCTCCCAGCCACCACAGCCTCGACCTGCTGGGCTCCGGCGATCCTTTCCGCCTCAGCCTTCCAAGTAGCTGGAATTACAGGCGTGCGCTACCACACCCGGCTAATTTTTTTATTTATTGTAGAGATGAGGTCTCACCAAGTTGCCCAGGTGGGTCTCGAACCCGTGGGCTCAGGCAATCCACTCACCTCAGCTGATTACAGGCTGAGCCACCGAGTCCGGCTAACTTTTGGCACTTTTATACACTAGAATTGCATACAACTGTTAAAATAATGTAGCTCTCTGTTGAGTCATATAACAAGAGCATCACCCAAAATGTTGAATGAAAAAAGCTAGTATCTGGGTGGCTCAGCCTGTAATCCCGCGCCTTTGGGAGGCTGAGGTGAGTGGATTGCCTGAGCCCGCGGGTTCGAGACCCACCTGGGTAACTTGGTGAGAACTCATCTCTACAATAAATTAAAAATTAGCCGGGCGTGGTAGCGCGCGCCTGTAGTTCCAGCTACTTGGAAGGCTGAGGCGGAAGGATCGCCGGAGCCCAGCAGGTAGAGGCTGCGGTGTCCAGGAGCGGCCACTGCACTCCAGTCTGGGTGACTGAGTGAGACTCCGACTCAAAAAAAAAGAAAAGCAAGTTTCAGCTGATGCACTCCATGACATTTATGTCTAATTTTAGAACACAAAAACGAACATTATACATTACTCAACACATGCATATGTATGTAAGAATATTAAAAGAGAGTGAAAAAGATACATACTTGATTCACCTTTTCTCCTTTGTTTGTAGCAAGAGGTGGAGGACTTCATCCTCTGTCATTATTTCTTTTATTTAAATTAGGGTAAAGCAAATGGAATAAAATCTTATCAATTCTCAATTCTGATTGGTGGGTATATGAATGTGCATCATTATTCATTGTACTTTTGGATATGTCTCAGATTTCAGAATGAAGAAAATCCCTTGGTAAACTGAGAACAAAAAGAAAGTTCCTTAATATGATAAAAAATATATATATTTCAAAACAAAAATTAGCACCATTCTCAATGGTAAAAATCAAGAAGAATCTACATCAAAATAATTTCAAAAGTTAAAGATACAGGTGGGGGTGGTAGGTCAAAAAATAAAAATTAAAAATAAAGATACATACTGCTAATCTAAATCGAAGGGGTTCCAGTTGTTTAATTAACTGATCAAAACATACTCGTAAAAGTATGTGTGTATCTGCATGTGTGCATATATGAATAAAAGAAGTCTCTTTGGAAAACAATGTGGCAATTCCTAAAAGATCTAAAAATTGATCTCCCATATAACCCCGCAATCTCCCTACTGGGAATATACCTGGAGGAACTCAAGTCACTCTATGAAAAAGATACCTACACATGCATGTTTATTGCAGCATTGTCCACAATAGCAAAAACATGGAACCAACTGTGTTGCGTATCAGAAGAGGACTGGATAAAAAAATATGGTACATATATACGATGGAATATTACACAGCCATGAAGAGGGACAAAATTATGAACTTTGCAGCAACTTGGATGGACTTAGAGGCTATAATACTGAGTGATCTATCACAGAAACAAAGAACTGAGTATCACATGTTCTCACTCATAAGTGGACCTTGAACAACTATCGTAATACTATAAGAAAAGGAATGGCAGTAGTGAGAAATTGCCAGGGGAGGGCGGGGGTGGGAGTAGCAGCAGTGGGGAACTGTCAGGGGAGGGCAGAGATGGAAGTGGCAGCAGTCAGAAACTGCTGGGGGGTGGGGGGTAGGGCATACCTCATCAACAAGGGTACCTGTATAATGAACATTTGAATACCTAATGCTGAATTGTACCTGAAATCTTTAAAGTAAAAAATTTATAAATATAAAAAAAGGTGTGTATGTGTGTGCAAGTATATATATGTGTGTGACAGCATGCATGTTAGAACTTCCATATGTATGTATACTCATGTATATGAATGTGTGTGTGGTGTGAGTGGGTATATGCATGTGACAGTGAATAAGTATGTGAGGGAATATGTGTCTGTGAGTGGGTGTGTATGTACCAGGAATGCCCCAAAAAAGTAAACACGTTTTTTTTATTTTTTTATTTTAAAGATGGGGGGTACAATTCAGGGTTAGGTATACAAATGTTCATTATGCAGGTACCCTTGTTGATGAGGTGTGACCCCACCTCTCCTGGCAGTTGTATACACATTTTAAGAGATGTTATCTATGTGTTACTTTTATTTTTTTATTTTTTTTTTATTGTGATATTGAGGGGTACATTTAAGGGTTAGGTACACAAATATGTCTCATTCAGGCACCCTTGTTTGTAAGAAGTGTCCCCCCATCCCCAGACAGGTATTTACTGCCATTAATTGC
>CAUYQG010276120.1:0-13090 GCA_963574415.1 Tarsius wallacei | reverse complement strand
CGGCTGATTTTTTGATTTATTGTAGAGATGAGGTCTTGCTTGCCCAGGCGGGTCTCGAACCCGCGGGCTCAGGCAATCCACTCACCTCAGCCTCCCAAAGGCGCGGGATTACAGGCTGAGCCACCGAGCCCGGCTTGTTTCTTATTTTTATTATTATTTTTTGAGTTGGAGTCTCACTCCGTCGCCCAGGCCGGAGTGCAGTAGCACTCTCATGGCCACACCGGCGTCGACCTGCTGGGCTCCAGTGATCCGTTCACCTCAACCTCCCAAATAGCTGAATCTACAAGTTCACACTACCATAGGCTTATTTTAACTTTTTAAAGAACTCTTAAACTCTTTTCTACAGTGTCCGTACCATTTTACATTCTCATCAACGTTGCAAAAGTATTCCAATTTATCTACATCTTCATTCACAATTTTTATTAATTTATTTGTTTGTAAAATTTATCATAATAAACATAAAACAATATCTCATTGTGCTTTTAATTTGTATTTCCCTTATTGATTAGTGAAGTTGAGCATCTTTTTACGCTCTTACTAAATATTCATGTATCTTATTTGGAGAAATATCTATTCAAGTCATTTGCTCCTTTTTTGGGTGCTTGTTTTAGTTATTGAGCTGTAGGAGTTCTTTATATACAGAGGGATCCCCACAAATGAAATTTATTTACTAAAAATTTTTTATTTATTCTTACATCTTTAAACTTCAGTAACTTTCAAAGTATTCTCTGTTTGATGCAATACACCCATTGAGACACTTTTTTTTTTAACTGCTCAAAACAGTTTTTGAACTTGTCAATTTTGATGCCTTTTAGTGCTTCTGCTGTTTATTGTTTTATTTCTTTTACATCAGCAAAATGTTTCCCTTTGAGGACTTTTTTTGGTCTAGGGAAACAAAAAAATGTAGCCCAGGGCAACATAGATGGAAAGAGTGGGACCATAGGAGTCATGCCATTTGTGGTCAAAAACTGCTGAACATTCAGCACGGTGTGGACAGGTACATTATTACGGTCAAAGAACCAGTTGCCTGTTTGCCCCAACTCATCATGTTTCTTCTGCAAATTGTGACACAACCTTCTCAAAATGTCCAGAAAACAAACAAACAAACAAAAAACTCCAAAATAAAAACAAACAAACAAAAAAACTTTGACTGGTGTTTAATCTTGAGGAATAAGTTCTGAGTGTACTACAAGAGCCTGCCCTCCAAAAGATAATTCCAGTTTTTTGTTTTTCTTTTTGATGTCTCTATTTGTACTGAAAGGCAATTATTAAAAGTGTAAAAGGTTTTATTTTAGTTTTTAATTTTTTTATATTTAATTCTTATATTTGCAGGTTTGTTACTTGGGTATATTACATGATGATGAAGTTTGGGCTTTTATTCAAGTCATCACTTAAACGTTGTCCATGATACTCAATGGGTAGTTTTTCAAACCTTGTCCCCTTCCTTCATTATCAACTTTAAGTGTCTTCAGGGTCTATCATTCCCATCTTTATATCTCCACGTATCTAGTGTTTAGCTTTCACTTACAAGTGAAAAATGCAATATTCAATTTTCTTTTTTTCCGTTTAATTGCTTAGAATAATGTTTTCCAGCTGCCTTCATGTTGGTACAAAAGTCATAATTTTATTCTGCTTTATGACTGCATATTATTTTATGGTGTATACATATCACATTTTCTTTATCCAATCTACTCTTGATGGGCACTTAGGCTGGATTCATGTTTTTGCAATTGTGAATAATGTTGAAATTAACATACCAGTGCAAGTACCTTTTTGATAGAATGGTTTATGCGCCTATGAATATATACCTAGTAATGGGATTGTTGTTTCAAATGGTAATTCTGTTTTTAATTTTTCAAAAGAAATCTTCAAACTGTTTTCCACAGAAGCTGACATAGTTTACCTATCAACCTGCAGTGTATGAGCATTCCTTTTTTCTCCAAATTTGCCAACGTTTGTTGTCTTTTGAATTATTAATAATAGCCATTCTGATGAGTGAAACATGGTATCTCAATGGTTTATCAATTCTAGGAGTTTTTTGGAAGCATCTTTAGGGTTTTCTAGGTATATTATATCCTCGGGAAACAGAGCATTTGACTTCCTTTTTTCCAATTTGGATACCCTTATTTTGTTTTCTTGCATGATTTCTCTGGCTAAGACATCCAGTACTATGTTGAATAGAAGTGGTGAAAGTGCACATTCTTGTTTTGTTCCAGTACTGAGGGAAAAATACGTTCAAATTTTCCCCATTCAGTGTTATGTTGGCTATGAGTTTGTCATATATGGCTTTTATTATTTTTAGTTATATTTCTTCTATGCATATGTTGCTGAGTTTTTTTTTTATTATAAAAGGATGCTTAATTTAAAAAAAATCCCCACCGTTATTTAATAAAATAACATTTTAATACCAAGGGATGCTTAATTTTGTCAAATATTTTCATACAGCCTTTGAAATGATCATATAAACTTTTTTCTAATTCTATTAATGTTGTGAATTACAATTACTGGCTTGTGTATGTTGAACCATTCTTGTATCCCTGGGGTAAACATACTTAATAATTAATTGTATTTTTAAATATATTTTGGATCTGGTTGGCTAGTATTTTGTTAAGAGTTTTCGTATCAATTTTCATCTGGGATATTGGTCTGTAGTTCTCTTTCCCTCCTTGCTTTGGTGTCAAGGTGATACTAGCTTCATAGAATGAGTTAGGAAGGAGTCTCTTTTCAATCTTTTTGAATAATTGCAGAAGAATTGGTACCAATTATTCTTTAAATATCTGGTGGAACTAGGCTGCAACTCAGTCTGGTCATTGAGTATATTTTGTTGCTGCTGGAAGAATAGTTATTGCTGATCCAATCTCCCTATTCATTATTGGTCTGATCAGGGTTCCTAACTTTTCCTAATTCAAGGTTGAGGGACTGTATGTTTCCAAGAAATTAGACATTTTCTCTTCAGTTTCTGGTTTGTTTGCATACAGTTCTACATGATAGTTTTGGATGATCTTTTGCATTTCTGTGGTATCAGTTGTAATATCGCTATTTTCATTTCTGTCTGAGCTTGAGTCTTCTCTCTTATTTTCTTAATTGAGCTAAATTTCTATCAATTTTTATTTTTTAAAAATAACTAACTTTTCATTTTATTCATCCTTTGTATTTTTAGTTTTTCATTTTGTTTATTTTTCTTTTTCTTTTTGTTATTTCTCTTATTCTACCAGCTTTGAGTTTTGTTTGTTCTTTTTTCTTTAGTTGCTTAAAGTGTGACATGTTCTGAATATGTAATCTTTCTGCCTTTTTATAGGTATTAAGCATATTTAATGGGACATTGAGATCATTTATGTTCAGGGTTATTAATGATATGCAAAGTACTATTCCATTTATCATGTGTGTTGTCATACAGTTGCTTTATTTATTTATTTTCTCTATGGTGTTGGTGTTCTATAAGCCCTATGTGCTTTATGATTTCCAGTGTTTTTCTACTGGTGTATTTTGATCTTTTGCTTCAGTATTTAGAATTCCTTTGAGTATTTCTTGTAGAAACTGTCTAGTGGTGACAAATTCCCTGTGTTTTTTTGTCTGGGAAGTATTTCTTTTCTCCTTCATTTATGAAACTTAGTTTTGTGGGGTACAAGATCCTTGAATGACTGTTCTTCTGTTTGAGAAGATTAAAGATGGGGACCCACCTGTGCCTGACTTGCCTTACAACCATTCCTTTTGACAAAGTCAGCAAAAACATTGGGGAAAACCACCCTATTTAGCAAATGGTGCTTGGAAAACTGACTATATGTTGAAGAGTGAAACTAGAACCCTTCTTTTCATAACATACAAAAATTAACTCAAAATAGATCAACAATGTATACATAGGATTTCCATCTCTAAAAATCCTAGAGGAAAGCCTGGGGAACACTCTCTGTATATTAGTCTAGGCAATAAATTCAGACCAAGACCTCAAACCAAATGCAGCAAATGCCAAAATTGACAAATGGGGCATAATCAGACTAAAGAGCTTCTGCACAGCAAAAGAAACCATCAACAGAGTAAATTGAAAATGTACAAAATGTTTTTTTGTCAAACAGTTTTGCAAAACTATACTTCTGATGAAGAACTAATATCTGGCATCTATAAATAACTTAAATTGATAGGAAATAAAAAAAAACAAATAACTCTATTAAAAAGTGGGGGGAAATACCTGGATGAATATGGCTAAGTGAGGTAGCTAGAGTGTATTTCTTCTATGGAGTAACCCAAGATAGAGTGTTTCCTCAGCATCCAAAGAAGAACAGGACCAGCAGCACATCCCATGACTCATCAAAGAAGAAATAATAACCACATAGTGCAAAAAACAGAAAAATCCATCAACCTGGGCTGAAACTATCCAGACTCATGCCTGGGTCACAAAGATCACAGCGGCCTCTGGAAGTGGTGGAGAAGGTGAGTGAGGGAAAGTTAGAAGTTCTATGCTCCTGCTGGAAACTTAGAGGGCTATCCTGAATGCTGCAGGATTTCAATTCCTCATAGGAAACTGCCTTTACCACAGCCATGCTTTGCTAAAGCCTACATGGAGTGGTTCAGAAAAAAAATAGACGTAGGCAGTTCCAGCCAGAATATCACAGGAGCTCAACACTTGTGAGTAACAAGGCTGCTTTCTCACTGGCCTGGGAGGGAATAAGCCCCAAGGGCAAACTCCTTGATGGCAGACAGTTTCTGCTTTGTCAAGGCTATCTTGAGAACACCTGAGGCCCTGAGGCTAGCTGAACTTTTACATCTGGAAGGCAAATTGCCTGAGGCTAAGGTGAGAAGCCACGTGGAACATTGCCATAGCAACCTCACTCCCCATGTAATCACTTCTGTAACTGCCCTGCACAACATTGCTACACCAGTGTTGTGGGACTCCCTAATGATCCACACTGGGATAGCCCACTGTGCACAGTTGAGGGGGTGCTTGAGCTTATTTCCCTCCACATTCCCCTCAAAGCCTCAAAACAGACAAAGGACTTGGATATTCCCGCAAAGACTCACCCTCCTCCTGGGCTGGCTGGACATTTCCTTGGAGCAACACTCATTAAGGAGAAAACCTACAGCAACCATCACGTCTGGTTCTCTCTCACAAGCACCAAATCCTGGCTGGAGGTGAAAAGTCTAGCCCACCACATCAATGTAATAACTCAGCTATAGGGAAGACCTGACTCTAGCCCTGGCTAACACCACTTTTCAAGCCATTCTGGCCACTCAGGAAACTATGAGCCTGTGCTCATGGGTACATAGACAGTACAGGACTTCCACAGTTGGCCATTGAGAAATTCATCACACATCTATATATAATCAGAGGAACCCTTCAGTGCCTATGTCAGTTCATCAGCCTCCAATAAGAAGAAATAGTCTACCCAAATGAAAAGAAACTGAAAAATAATTCTGACATAGTTTAACAACATCAACGACAACAAACAGAGTTCTTTGACACCCCAAAAGACCACAGTAACTCTTCAACAATGGGTCCTAACCAAAATGAAATCTGAGAAATTCCATATGTAGAATTCAAAAGGTTTATTTTATTTTATTATTTTATTTTTTATTTTTGAGTTGGAGTCTCACTCTGTGCAGTGGCTGCTCCCGGCCACCACAGCCTCGACCTGGGGGGCTCCGGCGATCCTTCTGCCTCAGCCTTCCAAGGAGCTGGAACTACAGGCGCGCGCTACCATACCCGGCTAATTTTTCTTTATTTATTGTAGAGATGAGGTCTCGCCAAGTTGCCCAGGCCGGCGGGCTCAGGCAATCCACTCACCTCGGCCTCCCAAAGCGCGGGATTACAGGCTGAGCCACCGAGCCTGGCCAAAAGGTTGATTTTAAAATTGATTATTTAGGGAAGTACAAAATGTAGTGTAATATTTTAACAGTAGACTAGAGCAAGTGGAAGAAAGTATCTCAGAACTTGAAGACAAGGCTTTCAAATTATTCCAATATGAACATAAAAATAAAAAAGAATCAAAAAAAAAATAACAAAATCTCCAATAAATGTGAAATTACATAAAATGTCATAAGAAACATGGGTATTTCTGAGGAAGAAGAGAAAGCAACAGGTGTGGCAAATCTATTTGAGAAAATAATGGAGGAAAACTTCCCTTTTCTTGCCTTATATTTAAATATCCAGGTACAAGAAGGTCAAAGAACTTCCAGAAGATTCATTGCAAAAAGGTCATCCACAAGGCACACAATCATTCAGCTATGCAAAGTTAAGGTGAAGAAAAGAATTTTAAGAGCAATGAGGCAAAAACATCAAATGCCTTACAAAGATAAAACTATCAGACTTCCTAGAAGAAACCCTACAAGCCAGAAGGACTTGGGGGTCCATGTTCAATCTCCTCAGACAGAATATCAATCAGTCAAGGATCTTGTATCACACAATGCTAAGATTCATAAATGAAGGAGAAAAAAAATTTTTTCTCAGACAGGCAAACACCGAAGAAATTTTTCACCGCTAAACAAGCTTTACAAAAAAAAATTCAAAAAAGATTTAAATACTGAAAAAAAATCAAAATACACCAGTAGAAAAATTCTGGAAATCATAAAGCCCATAGGCCTTATGGAACACCAACACAATAGAGAAAATAAATAAATAAATAAATAAAGTAACCAGATGGCAACCAGTGTGATGAATGAAGTAGAACATTACTTGATTATGAACTCTAAGTGCCAGTAGTCTTAATGCCTCACTAAGAAGATATAAAGTGGCAGAATGAATAGGAAAACACACCCCAAATATTTGCTGCTTTCAAGAAACTCAATTAACACACAAAGACTCCTATAGACTCAAGTTAAATGGGTGAGAAAAAAAATTTCATGCAAATGGAATCCACAAACAAGCAGGAGTAGCCATTTTCATGTCAGATAAAACAGATTGTAAGTTAACAACAGTATAAAAAACAAAGATCATTATATAATGTTAAAGGAATAAATCCAGTGAGAAGACAACAATTTTAAATATATATGTGCCTAACACCAGAGGCCCCAGCTTTGTAAAACAATTCTACTAGACCTAAAAAATGAGAAAGACAGCAACACAATAATAATGGGAGACTTCAACACTCCATTTACAGCAATAGACTGATCATCAAGACAGAAAGTTCAAGAAAGAAACATTGGAGTGAAACCAGAACCTTGAGCAAATGAAGCAAACAGACATCTATAGAACATTACACATCAAAACTACAGATTATGTATTTTTCTTATCAGCACATGAAACTGGCTCCAAGATAGATATTATAAGTCACAAATAAAGTCTCAATAAATTAAAAAAAATTCTAAATCTTATCAAATACTTTCTCGAATGACAGTGTAATAAAACTAGAAATTAACTTCAAGAACAATTCACAAAACCAAACAAAAACATAGAAGTTAGACAATCTGCTCCTGAATGATCCTTGGGTCAGCAATAAAATCAAAATGGAAATTAAAAAAATTCTTGGGACTTCCAGCAAGATGGCAATGGGACAGGTCGAACTGTGAGAGTCTCCGCAAAAGTGAGTGTCCATAAAGACTCTCTGCATGAGTAGGCATGTGCTGGTGGGTGAGTGAAAGTCCATCTGAGGGGAGTCTTGGGTTCATGCACCCAGGGCTTTCCTCTGAAGGTGACTGCAAGCCCTCCCTCACCACCCTGAGATTGGAGCCACTGATGTGCAGGATTGCCTGCTGTTCACAGGATTCTCCTGAGAAAAGCCTGCTGAATCCAGCTGATTCTCATTGTCTTGCAGCTGGCCCACATCATCACCTGTTACAGCAAGTCAGCTAGAGCCCCAGATCAGATCAGGGGAGAAAGAAGATTGGGGAGATCTGGAGAGAAGCCCCAACCCCGATGAGGAAACGCCGGCCACGGTCATTTTCTCTGTCCCGGGACCAGGCAGAGATCTGCTTTGCCATGCCCAGCACCACCCAGTCTCTAACTTAGGACCTGGAGGTAATCTCATCAAACAAGGAGAGACAGAAACCCCTCACCCATGCTGGATCAGACACAGAGGTCAGATCTGAGTGGTAGATCTGAGTCCAGATCTGACCCACCCTCCTTCCACAGTAGGGCTGGGGCATCTGACCCAAGGTGAGAATAATCCTATCAGCCTGCACTGAGAGCAGAGGGGAGGGGCTGGAGATCAGTGCTGAAAGGAAGTTGGACTTACAGGAATGACCTCAGAGTGAGTTTGGTTCTTTGTTTTTGTTTTTGTCTGTGTGTTTTGCTCATTTTTGTTTGTTTGTTTGTCTTTTGTTTTCGTTTTTTTTCTCTTTCTGTTTTTGATAATGTTTTCGTACTCGCTTTGTTTCTGTTATTTTATTGACTTTTTTTCTTTAGAATTCCTGTTTGTGTATGAGAAGAGTCCATCAATAGGGAGGTTTTTGTTGGTTTGTGTGTTTGTATGATTGTATGTTTTAGGTTTTTTTTACTCATCTCTCTTTGTATCTCTTTTTATTTGTTGGTACATCTGTCTGTTTTCCCCCTTACTCTTCTCTATCTCTACCTTCCTCTTGCCCTACTCCTTCCTTTATCCATTCTTTTCCTTTTTCTAATCTCATTTTGCTTTCAGGGAGCAAACCTACACTCCCACTGGATGGACAGATTGTAAGGCAGTGGGAAGTGGGTTCCAGGGTTCCCACACACCTGTTGGTGGATACTAGAATCTACAGATAGATTCTGAATCACAGTTCTCCCCCCAATTAAATCTCAAAACTGCAAAAGTACAGCCCCCAACCCACAATTCATCTTCAGAATTGAACAAAGCCAGAGGATCCACATAAGGAAGAATAGGAGACTGAGCAAACAGAAGTAAAAGTAACTCCCCCATCCCTGAAAAACAGAAATAAAGAAGAAGAAGAAAAAAACATGGGGGAGGAAAATTTAAAGAAATGAAGAAAAAAACGAAAGAAAAATATGAGTCTCACACGTACTCTTGGGATGTCAGACACTGAGAAAACAGACTTCAGAATGCAAACAATGAAGAGCCCCCAGAATGACTGTTCTCAAACTACAAACCCAGATATAAAGACATTAATAGAGAGAATAAAAATAGCTGAGGAGAGACAAGAGGAAAGAATGAAGGAGTTGATAGCTGAGATAACAACAGTAAAGAATACTCTGGATGAAATAAATAGTAAACTGATAAGCATGGAAAGCAGAATTAGCCAAGGAGAAGATAGAATTTCAGAGCTTGAGGACCAAAAATTAGAACTAACCCAAACTGTCAAAAACATAGAAAAGAAGCTTAAAAAGACAGAACAAAACCTTAAAGAGATAAGTGATTATATCAAGATACCGAACCTAAGAATAATTGGACTTCCTGAGGCAGAAAGAGAGACAGAGTTCACCCTGGAACAAACGTTCCATGAAATTATTCAAGAAAACTTCCCTCATCTCATCAGTAACATGACCATTCAAACACAAGAGATTCAGAAAACCCCCTGTGAGACACCAAATGAGAAGACCAACTCCTAGACACATAGTAATTTGCCTAAAAAAAGTAGGTATAAAAGAAAAAGGCAACAAGAGAAAAAGGTCAGACTACCTACCGGGGAAGACCAGTTAGAATAGCAGCAAATTTATCTACAGAAACACTTCAGGTTAGGAGAGCTTGGAGCCCTATCTTGAAAGTTCTAAAACCCAGTGCAAAGCTGCAGCTGTTTGTAGGCCATTTCATGTGCAATGTTAACAGGAACTTCCTCAACTAAGACTCTTCATTGTGGGAAAGACGAGAACAGGAGGATTGCAAAACCCTGCATGGAACCTTTTCCAAATGACATACTAAGATCCACCTGCAAGTGAAATTCTTTCCCTATAAAATTTGCTCTGTAAATTTGGAAGAGATGACTGCTCCATCAGATGCACAGACATCAACACAGGGACACAGAAAACATTAAAAAGCAGGGAACGATGACACAAAGTGAAACAATAATTATCCAGTAAATAATCCCAAATAAAATGAAAATTTACAAGTTGCCTGAAAATATATTCAAAGTAATGATCTTAAAGAAACTCAGGGAAATACAAGAAAATATACATAGACAAGTCAAAGAAAATTAAGAAAACCATTTCTTGCCTGAATAAGAAATTCAACAAAAAGATATAATAACAACAACAAACAAATCCTGGAGCTGAATAATTTGGTAAATATAACTAAAAATGTAATAGTGAGCTTAAACAGCAGACTTGATTTAGCAGAACACATATTTTGTGAATTTAAAGTTGGGTTTTTGAAATAATCTAATCAGAGAAAAAGAAAGAAAAAATAAAAACAAGTGAAGACAGACTAGAGACAAATCAACACCATTAAACAGATAGACTTGTGCAGACTTGTGGGAGTTTCAGAAGGAAAAGAGAAAGAGAAAGAAACATAAAGTTTATTTCATAAGATAATTACTGAAAATTTTCAAGTCTTGGGAGACACATAGATATCCAGATCCATAAAACTCAACAATCTCCAAGTAGATTCAAATCAAAGTGGTTTTCTTTGGAGGTACATTATAACCAAACCCAAAGTTCAAAGACAAAGAGAACATTGTAAAATAAGCAAGTGAAAAGTATCAAGACATATGAGGGGGACCTATTCCCATTGAAAATTGAACTTATTTATTTAAAAATTGTGTATTTATTCTTATAGGCTTAAACTTCAGTCTCCGCCCAGGTGCTCTCCATGTTATGCTTTACACCTATCAAGACGCTTTTTCCATTGCTCAAAACAGTTTTTAAACTTGTCAATTTTGATGCTTTTTAGTGCTTCTGCTATTTTTAGTTTCATCTCTTTCACATCAGCAAAACGTTTCCCTTTGAGGACTTTTTTTCACTCAGAGAAACAAAGAAAAGCATCTGAGGGTGAGATTGGGTGAATAGGGATGGTGGGACATGGAGGTCATGCTGTTTTGGTTCAAAAACTGCTGAACATTCAGCGTGGTGTAAGCATATGCACTGTCATGCTGGAAGATCCAGTTACCTATTTGCCATAACTTGAGATATTTCTTTCGCAAATCATGATGCAACCTTTTCAAAACTTCCAGATAAAAACTTTGATTGACTTTTTGATCCAGAGGAACAAATTTAGAGTATACTACAAGGGTTTCATCCTCCAAAAGATAATTCTGGGCTTTTGACTTCTCCCTCACACATAAGGGAATCTCAATAAGGTTATCAGTTGATTGTTCATCAGAAATCTTGCAGGCAGAGGGAAAAGGGGATTTTATATCCAAAATCCTAAAAGAAAATAAAACTGACACCAAAAAATAATATACACAGAAAACTTCTCCTTCTGAAATTACAAAAAATCAATAAAATATTTACCAGACAAGCAAAAGCTGAAAGAACTCATGTCTACTAGACATGGTGTACATGCATGCTCCTGGCCACCACAGCCTCAACCTGCTGGGCTCAGGTGATCCTTCCGCCTCAGCCTTCCAAGTAGCTAGAACTATAGGTGCGCGCTACCACGCCCGGCTAATTTTTGATTTATTGTAGAGATGAGGTCTCACCAAGTTGTCCGGGCGGGTCTCGAACCCACAGGCTCAGGCAATCTACTCACCTCGGCATCCCAAAGCGCTGGGATTACAGGCTGAGCCACCGAGCCCGACGGAATTTTTTTTTATTACTGTTTCAATCTCAGTACTCATTAGTGGTCTTTTTAAGACTTCAAATTCATCCTGGTTCAGTCTTGTAATGTGTGTTTCTAGAAATTCATCATTTCCTCTAGGTTTTCAAGTTGTTGAGCATAGATATGTTCACGGGAGTTTCTAATGATCTTTTGTATTTCTGTTGCATCTGTTTTAATGCCTTCTTTTACATTTCTGATTCTGCTTATTTGAATCTTCTTTCTTGGTTAATCTAGCCAGAAGTCTACCAATTTTGTTTATCTTTTTTAATGAACCAAATTTTCCTTTTGTTATATTTTTGTCTCAATTTTATTTAGTTCTGCTATAATTTTCTTTATTATTATTTTTTGTTCTGGCTTTGGATTCTTATTTTGTAGTTTCTTAAGGTTCAAAGTTAGGTAATTACTTTATGATTTTTTAATCCTGTTAATGTAGACATTTAATATTATAATATTTCCTCTTAGCATTGCTTTTGCTGTATCCCAGAAGTTTTGGTATATTGTGTCTCTATTTTTTTTGTTTAAAATATATTTTATTTACTTTAGAGTTGTGGGGTCCAAATGAAGTTATGTTACATAAGTAGACTGCATGCAGATGAAGTTTGGACTTCTAGCTGGCCATCTCTCCCCTTGGTAGTGAACCAGGTACCTTTTGTGTTGTCACATGCCCCCTCCATCCTCTGTTACTTACTCGCCTTGCCAGAGTCTGCAAATCCCACTCCTGTGAGTATTTTTTAAGCCTGCTTATGAGTGAGAACTTAACTTTTTCTTTTCCTATTTGGATACCCTTGATTTCCTTCTCTCATCTGATTATGCTGGCTAGCACATCCAGTCCTATGTTGAATAGGAGGGATGAGAGTGGGCATCCTTGTCTTGTTCCAGTTCTTAGAAGGAATGCTTCCATTAAGCAAAGTGTTGGCTGAAAGTTTGTCATAGATGGCTCTTATTGTTTTGAGAAATTTTCCTTCAATGCCTAAGAATAAGTTAGGAAAGAGTGCTTGAGATGTTTTTATAAAGGTGTTTGAGGGTTTTTATACAGAAGGGATGCTGGATTTTATCAATTTTTTTGCACCGATTGAGATAATCATGTGGGTTTCTTTGCTTTATACCTGTTAATGTGGTGAATTACGTTTATGGTCTTGCTAATATTGAAACAACACTGCATCCAGGGAATGCAGCCTACCTGGTTGTGGTGGATGTTCTCTTTTTTCTGATGTAAGAATAGTTACCACTTCTTTTGCTTTCCATCTATTTGAAAGATCATTTTTCAGCCTTTTACCTTAAGTCTGTGGGTGTCCTTTGCAGTGAAATGAGTTTCCTGGAAGTAGCAGAACATTGGATCATGTTTCTTTATGCAATTTTCTACTCGCTTTATTTTTAGTGGCACATGAAATACATTCAGATTCAAGTAAATTATTTATATATGAGAGTTTATTACTGTCATAAAGCTCTTACAGATTCACTACATAAGGATATAT
>CAUYQG010276118.1:0-42522 GCA_963574415.1 Tarsius wallacei | reverse complement strand
TAGCTCAACCACTGCTATGTTTCCTTGGGATGTGGGGTACTATATATTAGCTCAGTCCTGAGATGCACAACTGCTAAGCTTGACCAAGTTGCTGATTTCCCAGGGGATGATGTGCTGCTTCAGCTCAGGCCTAGGGAGTGTGGCTACCTGGGCAGCCCAGATATTCCTTTCCTTTGATGCAGGACCTCATCTCAACTTAGGTACTGGAGTGCATGACTGCTCTGGGTAGTCAAGGCACCGTTTTCCTGGGATACTAGGCATTGCTTCAGCTCTAGCACAGAGGGTAGCAGTGACTGAGAGGGGTATATGGAAGGACCCGACCAAGGCACCATCTCTACTGGATGTAGTGCATAGATTCAACTAGATTCCCATGGGACTTGGTGAAACTGACTGAGAGGGACTTTTTAAGAGGTTCTGCCAAGGCCGTCTCCTTGGGAGGCAATGTGCAACTTTAGCTCAGCCTCCTAGGGGCAGGGTACACATCAACTGAGAGGGATGGATAGAATGGCTCAGCCAAAGCACAATTACTCCAGGAGGGAGCTTTATCTCTGACCAAGGGGACAAGGTGTACCACAATGAGGAGAAGGAGATAGAGTGGCTCCACCCCTGCTTGGTTTCATGAGGAAGAATATAACAGCTGCTCACAGATTGACTTGGGTATGTCAGGCCAAGGGGGTAGGGGTGGTTTGGCAGTAGTTTATCCTCAAGGATGAGAGTGCTATAGCCACTCACCCCCAGAACATAACATACTCTAGCAGTAGTTCCAGGTCCAACATGACATAGAGAATTAGCTGCATGGTCCACAGGAAGCAGGGCACAGTGTTGGCTCTTTCTCTGGCAGGGAACACAGCTATGTCATAGACTCTAGGCAGCTCCCTCAGCTGGACTTAGTGCCTGTGAGGACTGCAGGTGTCCCCAGGAGTGAGGACTGTAGGTGTTCAAGGTGTTGATGGGGCTGCTGAAATCCTCTTTGTTACCTGTTCCTGATAGGGAGAAGTACCTCCTGGTTCTCATCTGAGACATGGAGTGATGAAGTCCAGGTGTTTCGTTGTTGTTGTTGTTTACTGCTCTCTCTTTTTTTTAATTTTAAAGATGCAGGGTACAGTTCAGGATTAGGTATACAAGTGGTCATCGTATACGTAAAGATTTGGATCTCCCTTTTTCTCTTCTCTGTGTTGCTGTCCTGAATTTCTGTGCTCACCAGGTTTTCTGTTACTCTTAATATACTCCAACACTTTCATTTTCTTATTTTAGTCAAAATGTAGTGGTTTGTTTGCTGTTCTGGCTGCCTTTGTGAAGGAGTCAGGCACTAGACCTCTAGTTAGCCATCTTTGTTGAGGTCAGACTCAAAATAGTTCTTTAGAAACACTGCTTACTCTGTTTCCATTGCCACATAATCTGGTTCCATCAAGGTTTCAATATATTTGCTTATGTTTATATATATGTTTATTTTAAACCTTCTTTAGACTGCTTTCAAATTGTTTAAATATCTTTGTTTTAAATTGCCATATATATTTTTAATGAGTTTTTTTATTTCTTAATGCTCATGTTTGTTGCATTTAGCCAATCATGCTTGTGAAGATTATTTCTGCAGTGTTTTGCTTTTTTTTTTTTTTTTTTAGTCAAGAGCTTATCTTCCTGTCTAGAAAAGAAGACAGCTTGTGGAAATGTTGTGTAATGTGGTTGTAAAATAGTCCCTCAAGAATTATTTTGTGTTTGCTTCTATCCAATATGACAGAGTCAGTTGAAGCTTTTCACTTTGCTGGAACAGTACATATTCTGATTCTAAGCCTGTGAACCCAATTTCAATGTCTCAAGACTTTTAAGTATCTTGAACGACAAATGTCTTTCCTGACATTCTCCTGTATCACTGGGGGTTGAGAGCTGTTTCACTAGACTCACATTTTACTGATCTGCATTTTTGACATCCTAGTTTCATACAGGACTCTCCATTTCTATTCTGTTCCTTTTATAGTCTCAAGCTTCATCTCATGTTTCTTGAATTTTTTTTAAAGTATTAAACCCCAAGATCTTAGCCAGTTATGGATCTGAAAATTCCCCCAAATTGTTATAGCATTTGCTCTTGCATTTTGCCTTTGAAAACTAGGGATAACCATTTTTGTCTCTTTGTCTCTCTCTCTCTCTCTCTTTTTCTTTTTTAGCCTCAATCTTATGAAAATAAAAAAAAATGTACAATTTTGTCATATATAAAAATACAAGCCGGGCTCGGTGGCTCAGCCTGTAATCCCGTGCCTTTGGGAGGCTGAGGTGAGTGGATAGCCTGAGCCCGCGGGTTAGAGACCCACCTGGGCAACTTGGCGAGACCTCATCTCTACAATAAATCAAAAAAAAAAGTTAGCCAGGCGTGGTAGCACGCGCCTGTAGTTCCAGCTACTCGGAAGGCTGAGGCGGGAGGATCGCCGGAGCCCAGCAGGTCGAGGCTGCAGTGGCCGGGAGCGGGCCACTGCACTCCTGTCTGGGCGACAGAGTGAGACTCCAACTCAAACAACAACAACAACAACAACAACAATAAAAATACAGAAAGATAGACAAATGCATTTTTCTTTGTGTGAGTCTTACAGGGGTTTGATATTAATATTAAATTTGTTTTGTTTTATTTTATCATCCCTCAAAATGCTACTAGTACTTGGTATAGTTTCACTATGAATATTTAATTTTCTTAATACTAGAAAGGTTTCAGAGATTATATATTTGATTATCACTTTTTCTGCTATTTTTATATTCTTTATATATTTTACCACTTTCTTCATCAAAATTTTTTTTTTTTTTTTTTTGAGTTGGAGTCTCACTCCGTCGCCCAAGCTGGAATGCAGTGGCACACTCACGGTCACCCCAGTATTGACCTGCTGGGCTCCAGCAATCCTTCTGTCTCAGCTTTTCAAGTAGCTGGGATTATAGGCACTCGCTACCACACTCGACTACATTTTTGATTTGTTGACCATGTTGCCCAGGCTGATCTCAAATCCGCGGGCTCAGGCAGTCCTCTCGCCTCAGCCTCCCAAAGTGCTGGGATTACAGGCTTGAGCCACCACTCCCGGCCATCAGATTTTTAATAGCAACTTCAGAGTCATTAATTCTTTTGTTTACTCTGTTCAACCTAGAAAATTTACCACCTATTAAGTCAAGCTTTATAAATATATTACTATGAATGAATATACACACACAATTTCTAATGGTTTTGTTTTTTTATGTCTGTCTATATTCTTGATACATATCTACTTTTTTATACTTTCTTATTTTTTACATAGTAGTTTTCTTTACACATTAAGATTTTTTGCTTGAAAATTTTATTTATTTATTTTTTATTTTAAAGATGTAGGGTGTATTTCAGGATTAGGTATACAAGTGGTCATCGTATATGTAAAGTTTGGGCCTCCCTTTGAATTATATGTACACTTAATATAGCCTCATTATATAGTTGTTTTAGTTCTATTAAGAATGCATTTCTCTCTTGATTATTTTTTAAAAATCTTTTTTAGTAATACTTTTGCTTCTGCTCCTTTTTTTTTTTTTTTTTGAGTTGGAGTCTCACTCTGACGCCCAGACGGGAGTGCAGTGGCCACTCCCAGCCACCGCAGGCTCGACCTGCTGGGCTCCGGCGATCCTTCCACCTCAGCCTTCCGAGTAGCTGGAACTACAGGCGCGCACTACCACGCCCGGCTAATTTTTTGATTTATTGTAGAGATGAGGTCTCACCAAGTTGCCCAGGCGGGTCTCGAACCCGCAGGCTCAGGCAATCCACTCATCTCAGCCTCCCAAGGCGCGGGATTTCAGGCTGAGCCACATCTTTATAGGCTTCTGGCAACTCATTAGGTCCCCATGTTTTCAAACACCACCAAATGGCCTGCTGCCTCAGGGTGTTTGCACTTAGATTTCTTTGCCATGTGAGTGAATCTTTCTCCTTTTATTGTCTTGCACTCATTTTCTTTGGGTCTCTCCTCTTCTTTTTTTTTTAAATTTACTTTAATGATGTGGGGTACAATTCAGGGTTAGTTATACAAAAGGTCATTGTACGGGTAAATTTAGGGCCTCACTTTGGTCTCCACTTCACCTGGTTTGAGGTCAGGTACCCTTATTGATGAAGTGTGCTCCCTCCCCCCTCCCTTCCCTGGCAGTTTCCCACTACTGCCAATCTCTTTCTTACAGTATAACAATTGTTCGGTGTCCGCTTATGAGTGATCGTCTTTTCTTTATAAGTACTTCTCTCACCATCCTTCTGAATACATCACACACCCTTCTCCCACCCCCCTACTTCCTACTGCGGAGAGTGGCATCACCTAACCAATGAAACCCAGGATGTGCCATGATACTTCCCATAACTAATGTATCACCAAGCCCTCTTCACATTGTCCCCAATCCTCCCTCAAATCTGCCCACTTCTGGCCAATACTGGAGTCCAAGCTCTCAGCATCGCTCACTTATACCACGGCAACTTTCTCCCAACTGCTTTGCCTGCTTCTACTTACAGGTCTTTGAATATTGATGAGATTCAGTTGTCACTGCATCTATTCATTTTCACGTGGCACACCATTCCTTTGTGTGATGATGCCAGTTTATTTATCCAATCTCCAACTGAGGACAGTGGCGTTGCTTCTTTTGCTACCCCAGACTGTCCTGCTATTCACATTCTTGCATGCTTGTTTTTCTTCAGGCGCAGGCGAGCCACTTCTCCGGACGGCTACCCAGAGATTGGTGGGTCCTAGGCAAATGCTTACCTTCACGACATTACAGCAAGTCTCTTTCCAAAGAAGCTGTGCAAGTTCCTCTTTGTGACTTACTGGTCCACGTGCTCTCCAAACTTTGGTATTGTCAGAATTCTTTTATTTCTTTAAATTTTTTATTTTTTGAGTTGGAGTCTCACTCTTGTCGTCCAGGCGGGGGGAAGTGGCACATTCACAGCCATCGCAGCCTCAACTTGCTGGGTTTAGGCGATCCTTCGGCCTCAGCCTTCCAAGTAGCTGGAACTACAGATGCACGCCACCTTGCCTGGCTAGTTTTTTTTATTTATTGTAGAGACAAGGTCTCACCAAGTTGCCCAGGCTGGTCTCGAACCCCCTGACTCAAGCAATCCTCTCAATTCGGTCTTCCAAAGTGCTGGGATTATAGGCAGAGCTAATCTTTGATAATATAGTGGCCACAGAGTGGTGTCTCACTGTGTACTTAGTTTACATGGAGCTGATTACTAGTGAGAGCGAATGTCTTTCTATATATATATTTATTTTTTCTCTTTTCTTTTGAGTTGAGGTCTCACTCTGGAGCCCAGCTGGAGTGCAGTGGTGTGATCCTGGCTCACCACAGCCTTAACCTCCTGGGGGCTCCAGTGATACTTCTGCCTCAGCCTCCTGAGTAGTTGGGACCACAGGTGAGCACCACAGTGCCGGGTTAATTTTTTATTTGTATTTTTAGAGATTAGGTCTCACTATGTTGCCCAGGCTGGTCTCAGACTCCTGGGCTCAAGCAATCTCCCCGCCTTGGCCTCCCAAAGTGCTGGGATTACAGGTGTGAACCACTTGCCCAGCCTCATATGTTTATTGGATTCTCTATATGCCCAATTATTTCTTCTGCAGTGGTTTTGTTTCTTCCTTTCCAGTTGTTAAGACTTTACTATTTCAGCTTTCTTACTGTACCAGTTCTAATCTCCAGGCAGTGGTAAATGAAAGCAGCCAGGGTGCCATGTGGTCTTTGCCTAGTTTGAAGGAAACTTTTCTTCCAGGGTTTTCCCATGAAGAATGATGTTCATGGTAGGTATTTTCTACACACTTTTTTTTTTTTTACCAGATTCAAGAAGTTTCCTTTTATTCCTAACTTGAATGATGTTTGATTATAGCAAATGCATTTCCTCTAACTATAGAGATGACCATATGATACTCTTCTTTACTTTGGTAATATGGTGAATGAAGTTTGTGGATTTTCAAATATTAAAACACGTGTGCATTTCTGAAATAAAGCAAGCATGGCCGTGGCATATTATAGTTTCTTATTCACTGCTGAGTTTGATTTACTAATATTGCATTTAGAATTTTGGCATGTATATTTATAGATGGGGTTGATCTTGTCTCCATTTGACGTCAAGTTTGCACTACCCTCATGGAATAAGGTGGGAGTAGTTCTCTTTTATTCCTTAGACAAATAAGATTGTAGATGATTGGAGTGACCTGTTTCTTGAAAATCTGTTAAAACTCACTTGTGAAAACCATCTTCTTTTCTTAAAATTTCAATACTTTGGAAGGGGGGGGGTACAAATAGTTTTTGGTCTGGGCTTTAAGTGAATCCACCACACTCACCTGTACACTTGGTGCCCAATAAGTGATTTTTTGTCCCCTTTCACTTCCTCTTCCCCCCTCTGAGTCTCCAGAGTCTCCAGTGTCCGTTATACCATGTCTTTGCAGACCCTTAGTTTATGACCTCTGTTCCTTAGGGTAAATACCTAGTAGTGGGATTGCTGGATCAAATGGTAGATTTGCTTTTAGTTGTTTGAGAAATCTCCATACCGATTTCCATAGAGGTTGTACTAATTTACACTCCCACCAAAAGTTTATAAAGCATTCTCCTTTCTTCCCATTCTCACCAACATCTACTTTTTAAAAAATATTTTTAGTGGTGGCCATTCTGACTGGTGAAAGGTCATATCTCACTGTGGTTTTCATTCACATTTCCCTGATGATTAATGATATTGAACATTTTTTCATATGTTTGTTGGCCATTTGTTTATCTTCTTTTGAGAGATGTCTGTTCATGTCATTTGGTCATTTTTAAATGGAGGTATTTGCTTTTTTCTTGCTAATTTGTTTGAGTTCTTTGTAGATTCTGGATAGAAGTTCTTTGTCAGGTGTGTATAGTTTATAAATATCTTCTCCCATTCTGTAGGCTGCCTGTTTGCTCTGTTGATTTTTCTTTTGCTATGCAGAAGATTTTTAGTTTAGTTAAGTCCCACTTACTGTATTTATTTTTGTTTTTGTTGCATTTGCTTCTGGGGTTTTGGTCATAAATTCTTTGCCAAGGCTGATGTCCAGAAGAGTTTTTCCTAGGTTTTCTTCTAGGATTTTTATGGTTTCAGGTCTGACATTTAAGTCTTTAATCTATCTTGAAATAATTTTTGTACATGAGGAGAGATACGGATCAAGTTTCATTTTTCTGCATGTGGCTATCTAATTTTCCCAGCACCATTTGTTGAATAGGCTGTCCTTTCCCCACTGTATGTTTTTGCTTGCTTTGTTGAAGATCAGTTGATTGTAAGTATTTGGGTTTATTTCTGGATCTCTGCTCTTTTCCATGGGTCCATGTGTCTGTTTCTGTACCAGTACCATGCTGTTTTGGTTACCACAACCTTACATTAATAATATAATTTGAAGTCGGGCAATATGATGCCTACAGCTTTGCTCTTTTTGCTGAAAATTACTTTGGCTATTCTGGTTCCATGTGAATTTTAAGATTTTTTTTTCTAATTCTATGAAAAATGATATGGGTAGTTTGATAGGGATTAATCTGTAGAGTACATTGGGTAATATGGTTATTTTAACAATGCTGATTCTTTCCTTTTTTTTTTTTGGTGGACATTTTTAAACCTATAATGTTGATTCTTTCAATCCATGAGTGTGGGATAGTTCTCCATTTGTTTGTGTTCTCTAATGTTTCTTTCATCAGAGTTGTATAGTTTTCCTTGTAGAGATTTTTCACGTCCTTGGTGAAATATATTCCTAGGCATCTTAGCTTTTTGGCTGCTTTTTGAGTTCTTGATTTGATTCGCAGTTTGGTCACTATTGGTGTATAGCAATGCAACTGATTTGTGTGTGATGATTTTGTATCCTGACACTTTATCAAATTCATTTATCAAGTCCAGGAGTCTTTTGGAGGAATTCTTTAGGATACTCTAGGTATCAGATTATATTGTTGGCATACAGAGGTAGTTTGATTTCTTCTTTTCCAATTTGGACCACCCTCCTTTTTTTTTCCTTCTTACTGATTGATCTGGCTAGGACTTCTAGCACGATGTTGAATAGGAGTGGTAAAAGTGGACATCCTTGCCTTGTTCCAGTTCTGAAGAAAAAAGTGTTCAACTTTTCTCCATTTAGGATGAAATGGAGAAAATATTGACTGTGGGTTTGTCATATATGGCTTTTATTATTTTGAGGAATGTTCCCTCTATGCCTATTTTGCTGAGGTTTTTATCATGAAGGGATACTGGATTTTATCAGATACTTTTACTTAATCTATTGAAATACTCATATGGTTTTTGGTTTTAATTCTGCTTATGTAGTATATCACATTTATTGGCTTGTGTATGTTGAACCATCCTTGCATCCCTGTGATTAAAACCCATTTGGTCATGGTGTTTTTTTTTTTTTAATGTGCCGTTAAATTCAGTTTGTCAACATTTTGTTGAGGATTTTTGTGTCTATGTTCATAAAGGATATAAGTCTGTAGTTTTCTTTCTTTGTTGTATATTTTCCTGGTTTTGTATGAGAGTGATACTGGCCTCATAGAATAAGTTAGGGAGGATTTCCTCCTCTTCAGTCTTATGGAATAGCTTCAGTAAAACTAGTACCAGTTCTTCTTTGAAGATGTAGTAGAATTCAGCTTTGAGCTCATCAGGTCCTGGACTTTGTTTTTTGTTGTTGGGAGACTTCTAATTATTGTTTCAATCTTGCTACTTATTATTGGTCTACTTCCTTCTAATTCAAGACTGGGGGTTGTATATTTCCAAGAATTTATACATTTTCTCTAGATTGCCTAGTCTGTTTGTGCAGAGATGTTCATAACAGTCTCAGATGATATTTTGGACTTCCATCATATCAGTTGTAATATCACCATTTTTATTTCTGATTGGCTTAAATTGAATCTTCTCTCTTTGTTTCTTAATCTGGCTAGTAGTCTGTCAATTTTGTTTGTCTTTTGAAAGAACCAAATTTTTGTTTCATTGATCCATTATATTTTTTAAATTCAAATTTCATTTAGTTCTGCTCTGATCTTCATTATTTCTTTTCTTCTGCCAACTGTGGGCTTGGTTTTTTCCCATTTTTTTAGTTCCTTGAGGTGTAATATTAGGTTGTCGATATGTGACCTTTCAATCTTATTATTGTTGGCCTTAAGTACTATAAATATTTCCATGAGCACAGCTTTGGGTGTGTCCCAGAGGTTTTGATAGCTTGTTTCATTGTTATTTTTAATTTTGAGGAATTTTTAAATTTCCATCTTGATTTCATTGTTGATCCAAGGATTATTCAGGAGAAAAAAATCATCTTGTTTTGTGTTTTCTTTCAAGAAAAGTCCTTAAATTTGGCTTTCTAATAGTAAAAACATTCTTTAGGAATTCTATTTATTTTTGAGTTCTTATAGGCCATGTTATAAAAAAAAAACCCTTAACTGTTTGTCCATTCACTTTTTTGACATTAAGTCATTTTAAGAATTATATCTGGCATCATGTCTCTGTATTCATGACTGACATTCTTTAGTTGTATCATCTGTCTTTTTTCTGTTTTAGTTTCTCTAGAAGTTCACCTATTAACTTTGCAAAGAACCAAGTTTTAGCCTTGTTGATGTCAGATTCCTAGGGGCTTTTAAGAAGTCTGGGAGTGGAGTGAATTCGCTCAGCCTCCAGTCTGCTAGGGATGAAAGACTCCCAAGGATGTGATTTTCAAGTTTGTCAATGGGCCCCACCACACTAGAGAAAGAAGCATCGACATTTTGCCAGACCAGAGGACAAAAGCTGATTTATGATGATGTCATCAGGTGAGTCTTTCCTTACTCTCAGACCCCACTGCCTCTCCCCAGGTCCCTGACCCCTAACATCAAAGACATACTTGGTGACGGCATCATGATGGCATCCAAACCTATGCTGCTTCCTGGAGGAGAAGCATTGTGAAGTGTGGAGTGCCAGCAAGGCCCAGGGGTCCCAGCAGCCAAGGCAAAGAGGCAAACATTTGACATGGCATCAGGGGCAGGGTTTTTGGTTCTTCCTTGAGATTGGGCATTTTAAATTGCTAACTTTAGACCACAATTGGTGACTTAAGTGGCCAAATAACTTCTTATTCCCTAAGACTGATTAGAAAATGTTGGAGTGCCACCTGGGTTTTTGTCCAGGGACAGAGAGAGAAAGTAAATCTTTGTTGAGCGGTTTAAAAGGGACAGAGGAAACAACCCTAAAAAGCCCTGGGTTCCATCTAGCGCACCCTGCTTGCTCCATGTGAACTTCATCGGAACCTCTTCACCTAATCACAAAATGGCTAAAACTTGTTTTCTCTCACAGAGGCCAGTGCTGTGGGGCAGGAAACTTACAGATTGTCTTAACTTCAAGGTGTGATATAGTCTGAAAACATGAGTTGAAAATATGTGTTGGTTAATATATGCAAGATGTAGAGTGAAATCTTTTGAGGCTGTCATTGAGAATAACAATCATACCGCCTCATGCTGTATCCTCGGAGGCAAAGGCCAGGTTTTCATGGAGCATGCGTATATTTAGCATAACATTCCTTCTTAATTATTTCATTCTCTATGTTAGGAAATTTTGGAACTCTCACGTAAATAATAGTAAGAGATTTTTGAATGATAGTATCTCAGAGACGAAAGTAGCCCAAGGGGTTCCTTATCTCCTTAGGGCATCCCCAAGTCATTCTGCAGATTCTCTTTGTATGCCTTGTAATATCTTCTACCCTAAAGATTCTCCTATAGCTTCTTATACTCTTATTTAGAAAAATAATTAGCCAGAAAGTGGATTAGGTAATAGGAACTCAATTCTCCCTCACCCTTCTTGGAGCCCTGCGTGCCCCAGAAAAGGGTTTGCTGACTATTGCTTTGGTTTTGAGATTCCTTTTTGAGCAATTTTGTCTCTGGAAACTTCCAGGATAACATCCCCTAGACACCCACCTACCCACACACACTCACACACATTCTCACACACTCATTATGGTGACATTGAATGTGCGCATTATTTGGCCATGTGCTTCTGTGACTTAATAAGGGCTTCCGGGAACTGTCCCTGCCCTCACCCTCACCTGTCTCTCTCCCTTCTTCCCTCCCTCTGTCTTCATCTCCTTCTCTTTTTTTCTTTTTCTTATTTAGCTAGACCGGCCATTATGCCTGTACTTGTCCAAGACAGTGTCATTAAAAATATTGTCAATAACGGCTAGCACATTATTACTTAATTTGGGAAATATTGCTAAATCTTTTGCCTCAAGGAAAATGTTAATTGATGTTACAATGCTAATGAAACAGGCCTGCCTCTCTCAAAAGTAATTTAGATCAATAAATTTTGGGGTGAATTATAGAACAATTATAAAACAATTTACTATAATATTACTTCAAATATTGATATTATAATTGTTTTAACTTATAAAACTGTGTTTCCCCCCTTTTCATAACTATTGAGTAAAGCAACAGAGCTGTCATGGTGGCGAATATCATATTCAACTGATTCTATCCAATGGTACCACCAATCATTCATTATGTGGGTATTAAGTACACCCTGTTTGCCTGTCTGCAGATATCTTAAGGGATATCTTAAGGGTTGTTGTTCCAGTTGCAACCTTATTTATCCCTGATACTTAGACTGGTTATTGCCTTTAGACTGTGAAAAAGCACAGACAGTAGAATAGAAGAAACAGAGTCAATATGGTAAATGTGTTAAATTCCCAGGACATTGGGGAAATGCAGACAGCATCGAAAGATGGTGAGTCAGAACCCAGCCTCAGAAAGCATAGGTTGACACATGCAGCGAATCATTTGTGCAAAGTCTCTTTTTAGAAGACACAGTGCTTCTATTAGAAAGAAATCTCATCATTTTCCAGAGGAAGCCAAAGAGCAATGCTTTCACCTCGGGAGTTTAGCCTGCAGCAGGTCCTGGTGATGGAAGTGAGGTAAGCAGAGAAGGATGTGCCACTAAATCCCTCCTGCAAACAGTGCAGCAAACCCAGCATCCCCCAGCACCCCATGTTCTCAGGAGAGCAGCAGAATGCAGCTAGTTCACCCAGGTAACTCCATCTGGTTGATTTCTCTTACCAAAGGAGAATACCATGGCAACAGTTTATCATGAGAGGGGCTTGACAGTCTGTAGGTCACATACTTTGAGACTGCATTGGAAAGGTCTTCATCCTATAAGGGCTGCTGAAGAGGCTAACTCAAGAATGCATTTTGTGTTTCTGTGCTGCACCTGATTTGTATAATAACTTGCATGTGTGGCAAGCTTTTCCCACATGCATTCAGAACTAATATTGTAGGGATGCTAATACTAGTGCTGTTATATTTGTAGCAGAAAGGAGTTGGCTCCCCTCAATGTGATTCTGAAAGAAAGATCTAGAATGATCTACTGCTGGGCATGCCTGATTTGATTACATTTCTTAATTCCAAAATAAAAGTTGCAAGAAAAAGTGTTAATTATGTTTAGCCCACATACATTTGAAACTAAATATAATTTTTTCCTGATATTTTATTGAGGTGAAATTCACATAACAGTAATTAAGCATTTAATAATTAATTGATAATAAACAGTTAAAAATGAGCAATTCAGTGGCATTTAGTAGATTCACACTGTGTACAGCCACCACCCTCTAGTTTCCAAACATTTTCACCACCCGAAAAGGAACCCCCACCCCTCCATGCATTAAAAAGTTACTTCCCATCCCCTTCTCACCCCAGTCGCTGACAACCACTAATCTATTTTCTGTTCATAGGGACTACCTAGTCTGGATATTTTATGTAAATGGAATCCTGCACTATGTGACCTTTTACATCTGGCTTCTGTCACTCAGCATCATGTCTTCAAGATTCATCCAAGTACAATGATAGCATGTATCAATATATCATTGCTTTTTTGTGACTGAATAATATTCCATTGTATGGATATGCCACATTTTGTTTATCCATTCCTCCTTTTATGAATATTTGGGTGGCTTCCACCTTTTGACTATTATTAACAATGCTGCTATAGGCATCTGTATATGGCTTGTGTTTGAACATCTGTATTCAATGCTTTTGTGTGTATATCTTGTTGTGAAATTGCTAGGTCACATGGTCATTCTATAATTAATTTTGGAGGAACTGACAAACTATTTTCCATAGCAGCAGCACCACTCTCCGTTCCTGCCAACACAGTTCTCCACATCCTCCCCAGCATTTGTTTCCCATTTTTTTATTCTAGTTATCCTAGTGGGAGGAAAGTGCCATCTCATTGTGGTTTCATTTGCATTTCCTTAATGAGCAATGATATTGAGCATCTTTTTATGTGTGAACTATATAAAAATTTCAATATCAAAATAAATAACAACTGTAGATACAGTATTTTAAGCTACATGGGTGTCTCTATTTTTGTTTGTACACACAGACACAGACATACACACATACACATTCTCACACACCTCGGCTCTCAGATCTTTTGGCTAGAAAAACTCTGTGGGAATTGTTTAATCCACACTCTCAGCTTAGGGCGGTGACTATTCAACACACATTTTGCTAGATGCTGGGCACTGTGCTGGGTCCTGCAGTGAACACAGAAACACATTAGACACAGTTTGTATCTGTGTAGAATTGCAACCTAGTGAGAAGAAAGGCCTCTAACATGGAGTCACACAAATAAATAAGTCTACAATTGCAAATCATGAGTTGTGTTATGGAGGGCACAGGACTCTACCAGCATATAGTTTGAGGCTTAGCTTAGTCAGTTGGCAAGGTCAGAGAATGCTCCTCTTGGGGGGGACGCCCAGGTGTGGACTCCAGGAAGTGAGCCAGATGGGGCGTGTAGGACCAGCATCTCAGGCAGCGGCAGGGGCAGGATGCAGTCCTGAGGCCCAAGGCACTAGGATCCTGGGCTCCCTTGCCAGGGCCTGAAGCCGGACAGGGAGTACTCTGGGTGTGGAGGGCATGGGGCTATGCTCAGGCCCTGCAGGCTTTAGGCTGGCAGGGAAAGGGGAGCCAGAAGCCAGGGACTCAGATGGCTGAGATGAACAAACCTTAAGGCAGCATTGACATCTGGCTCAGGAGTCCTAACTGGGGGGGCGCCTCACCAGCCAGGCCCCTCCTTAAGTCACTGTCCCAAGGTCAGTAGAGGCCAAGCAACTGAGTCCTGGTTCATTGCCCTGGCCTGGGGGTCCTGGGTGACCTGCTAAGCTCTCTGTGCCTCAGTTTCTTTTTGGGACATGAAGAAGGTAGTTTAGAATTGTTATGGCCGTTCCCATCTTCACATTCTGATAACCTCTGAGGCCATCATCTGAAATGTCACCATTAAAGTTGAGACTTTCTTGTCCCCTCTTATCCTCACTTCCTTCTCAAAGACAGTCCTTACAGTCTTCCTGACTCTTTCCTCACATAGAATTCTTTTGAGCTTTCAGAATTGGACAAAATGGTATCCAGTGACTGACTTCCTGATTGATTCATAATTCAGATGCAAAAGCAATAACTGAGCATCTGCTCTGTCTTTGAACTTGCCAGTTTCTTTTTCTTTTTATTAAGTTGACACATAACATTGTATTTGTATTATGGTAATATTGTGTACACCATGATATTTTGAAGTGTAAATACATTGTGGAATGGTTAAATCTAGCTAATTAACAAATGTGTTACTTCACAGAGTTGTCATTATGGTGGTGAGAACACAACATCTACTCTATGTTGTTCAAGAATACAATATATCATCATTGATTTAGTCATCATGCTGTCCAATAGATTGCTTGAACTTATTCCTCTTGTCTCACTGTAATGATATTTTCTTGGACTGACGTCCGTCCATCCTCCCCTCCCCACTAACTAACCCAATCTCTGGTGACCACTATTCTACTCTCTGGTTTTACGTGATCAACTGTTTTAGATTCTATATGCGAATGAGATCATGTGGTATTTGTTTTTCTCGTTCTGGTTTATTTCACTTAACATAATGCACTCCAGGTTTATACATATTGTCACCAATGGTAAGGTGTTATTCTTTTTTATGACTAAATACTATTCCATTGTGTATATATGCCACATTTTCTTCATTCATCGTTGATGAACACTTAGGTTGATTCTAAATCGTGGTTATTGTGAATAATGCTGCAATAAACATGGGAGTGCAAATGTCGGCTCGGCATACTGATTTCCATTCCTTTGGATATATGACCAGTAGTCGGATTGCTGGAATGTATGGTAGGTCTATTTTTAATGTTTTGAGGACCCTCCATACTGTTTTCCATAATGGCTGTACTAATTCATATTTCTCCTAGAAGTGTAAAGTGCTTTCTTTTCTCCACATTCTCACAAATCATGTTATCTTTCCTCTTTTTAGTAATAGCCATTTTAACAGGTGTGAGGCGATAGCTCATTGTGGTTTTGATTTGCATTTCCATGGAGCTTTTTAAAATATATGTATACCCTGCCCATTTGTATGTATTATTTTGAGAAATATCTGTTCAGATGTTCTGCCCATTTCACAGAAATGTACTATTTGAATAATTAACTTACTTCCTCCTTTTCATTCATTCATTTATTCAGTCAATAGACATTTAATTTGATTACTGCCTTTCAGGTCCCTTTTTTTTTTGAGAGAGAGAGTCTCACTTTGTCACCCAGGCTGAAGTGTAGTAGCATACTCATGGCTACTGCAGCCTCGACCTGCTGGGCTTAGGAGATCCTTCTACCTCAGCCTTCCAAGTAGCTGGAACTACAGGTGCACACCACTATGCCTGGCTAATTTTTTGATTGATTGTGGAGATGAGGTCTCACCATGTTGCCCAGGCAGGTCTCCACTCCTGGACTCAGGCAATCCTTTCGCCTTAGCCTCTCAAAGTTCTGGGATTACAGAATGAGCCACCAGGCCAAGACTGTTTTGCCCATTTAAAAATCGGGTTATTTGTTTTCTTGCTATTAAGTTGTTTAGACTCCTTATACATTTTGGATGTTAACCCCTTATCAGCTGCATAGTTTACAAATATTTTCGCTCATTCTTCAACTTGTCTCTTCACTCTATGGATTGTTTCCTTTGCTGTGCTGGAGGTTTTTAGTTTCATGCATTTCTATTTGTCTGTTTGCTTTTGTTACCTGAGCTTTTGAGGTCATACCCCAAAAAGTCATTGCCCACACAATGTCATGGAATTTTCCCCTGTTTCCTTCTAGTAGTTTCATAGTTCCAGTTCTTACATTTAAGTCTTTAATCTATTTTGAGTTTATATTTTTCTATGGTGAGAGATAAAGGTTTACTTTCATTCTTCTTTATGTGGATATTCAGTTTTTCTAACATAAAGAGACTGTCCTTTCCCCATTGTGTGTTTTTGGCATCTTTGTTGAAAAATGTTTGCCTATAAATGAGTGGATTGATGTCTGGGCTTTCTATTCTTTTCCATTGATCTATGTTGTCTTTCTGCCAGTACCATGCTGTTTTGCTTACTATAGTTTTATAATGTATTTTGTAGTCAGGTAATGTGATGACTCCAGCTTTGTTCTTTTTGCTCAGGATTGCTTTGGCTATTTAGGATCTTTTGTGCTTCTATATAAATTTTAGAATTATTTTTTCTATTTCTGTGAAGAATGTCATTGGCATTTTTATGAGGATTACATTAAATCTGTAGATCACTTTGGGCAGTATGGACATTTAAAAAATATTTATTCTTTCAATCCATGAGCATGAATATGTTTCCGTTTATTTGCATCTTCAATTTCTTTCATTAATTTTTTCCAGTTTTCAGTGTGGAGATCATATATCTCTTGGGTTAAATTTATTTCTAACTATCTTATTTGTTTTGTAGATATTGTAAAAGGGATTATTTTCTTGATTTACTTTTCAGACAGTGTATATTCCCTATTTGTGTATAGAAGTGCTCCTGATTTTTGTATGTAGATTTTGTATCCTGCATCTTACTGAATTCATTTATTAGTTCTCATAGTTTTTTGGTGGAGTCTGTCGGGTTTTCTACGTATACAAACATGTTGTCTACAAACAAGGGCAATTTATAACTGCTTTCTTTCCAGTTTGAAAACCTTTTATTTCTTCTTTTGACCTAATTGCTCTGGCTAGGGCTTTCAGTACAATGTTGATGGAAGTAGTGAGAATGATCTTAGAGGAAAGGCTTTAAACTTTTCCCTTGGTTTCTTGAGATGGAAAGGGAAAGTTTGTAAAAAGGTGACCAGACATTTGAAGTCACAGGCAGAATTTCTGGACTGGGAACCTGTGCTCTTCCCAACAGTGTTCTTAGTACCTAGGAAAGGCCTGCCTGACCACGGACCTGTTGCTGGATGAAGCTTTAAAAATCATACAGAACATGGATAATGTCCTTAAGAAGTTAAAAAGAAGGGGACCTTACTCATGGGTGGTTATCGGGAGCAAAGCCTTTCAACATAATTTTCTGAAACTCTTCATCATGCCCACGTTGAATCTTCCTCTTATCTGCTTTTTTCCCACAAATAGGGATGTGCTGTTGGGTAGGGAATTAGAGCTGCAAATGGCATTGACTGGAAGCAGCATGCGACAGGGCCTGCTGGCCCCACAGCTCCCCTGTGGGGGAAGCTGTAAGTGGTGTACTTGGAGGAGATAGAGGGCCCTTTGCAGAAAGTAAAAATCTGGCATCGATTTTTAATGTTTCCAAATTCACGTTAGATTCAAAATATCATTTCTCTCCTTCCCCACCTCATCTAGCGAAATGGAGCAGTGTGAGGAACAAATACGGGACAGTTTCTTGGGGGAGAAGAAGAAAGATGGGATTTGGGATTCTCTCATGCTTGAGTGGAGCAGTAACGGGAACCTGAGGACATGAGTTACCGAGTGTCACCCATGTGGGCCATGGCAGGCAGCGGAGGGGTGTGGGAAGGCGGTGTGCCTAGTGACCCTTCTTCAGGGTCCTAGGTTTCCCATTCCCTTTCTGTTCTTCCTTCTTTCTCTCTTCTCTTCTCCCCTTCTCCATCTCTTCTCATTGTTTTCTCACCCCCTCATTCGTTTGCACATTTATTTTTATCAGCACTTTCTGAGCAACTTATACCAGGCCAGCATGTTAACCTCGCCCTCAAGAGCTTGCAGCCCAGAAATAGAACATATGGATCAAGCTGATTAGATGAGATAAAATCAGGGCGGGGGGTTGGAACTTCCATGGCATGGGGGAATGGAGGGGATTGACCCTGCTGAGGGAATCAAGGAGGAGCTGGCTTTGAGCTGAGTCTTCTCGATGAGTAGAAATCTGCCTAGGGGACAGGCATTCCAGAAAGACACATTCCATGTGGGAAGCCAGGGAAATGGGAAAGGCCATGCAACATCCTGAAGGAATTGTGTTTGTTGGTCCTGGGGCATCAAGTGGCTCTAAGGTTGTCAAGAGACGGAGCTCAGCTTGAAAGGGAAGATGGGGAGTAGATGAGATGTGCCACTAGGCCATGCTAAAGGGTTAGAACTGCAATCTGTTACTAGTAATAGTTTATAGCTCCAGGAAGATACTAGACCTGCTATGCAGACTAATAGATAACCACCAGTGATTGGATGCCTTGGGTATGTTTCTTGTACACGTGTCTTCTGACGTTCCTAATATGTATTTCTTCTCATCCTCTTAGCAATCCTGCAACGTAGATATTATTAGCTCCATTTTAAGAAGGAGAAAACCAAGGTTCAGAGAGGTGAAGTCAGTTGCCTGAGGTCAGACATCTAGAAGTGAGTTTTAGGTGTGGGGTGTGTTTCACCCCTCAAGCCACATGGCTCACCTCTGTGTGTGGTGAGCCACAAGGGCCCTTGTGTGGACAGTTATAGTTGTGTGTGGTATGTGGCTGTGGTCAGAGGTTTGGAGAACTTGTGTTGATGAGCGTTGACTTCCCTCAAGCTTCTAAGTTAAAACATGAGCAAGTCTGCTCTCCATTACTGATTGCCGTCTATAGTGAGCCCACGCTTGAGGTGCAGGTTAGCACACTAGTTGATGGTATAGCTGTGGGCCAGAGAGAGCTGTGTTGGAGTTCCTGCTTTGTTATGTTCCAGCTGAGTGGCCTTTCTTTCTGTGCTCAGTTTCCTCATCTTTAGAACGTAGGGGATAATAGTGTCTACTTTATAGATTTTTTTTTCTGAGTTGGAGTCCCACTTTGTCACCCAGGCTGGAGTGCAGTAGCACGACCACTGCTCACTGCAGTCTCGACCTCCTGGGCTCAGGTGACCTTCCTCCCTCAACCTCTCAAGTAGCTGGGACTAGAGGTATGCATCACCACGCGTGGCTAATTTTTTCATTTTTGTTTTTTTTGTAGAGACTAGGTCTTGGCCAGGCTAGTCTTGAACTCCTGGGCTCAAGGAATCCTCTTGCTTTGGCCTTCTAAAGTGCTAGGATTGTAGGCAAGAGCCCCCATGCCTGGCCCACCCTATAGATACTTTAGGTAAACCACTTAGGGCATAGTGATTATATAATAACTATCAATAAATATTAGTTATCCTCACTGGACATTGTGTAAAACATTTAGTGTGTAAACACATGAAATAGCTCTTATGTCAAATGATCTCACGATCTAGCTGGGAAAATGAGGTGTAATTCAAAAATAAAAATAAAAATATAAACGCTCTACAGACATTTCCAAATGAACGGTATAGAAGTCTGCAGCACAACTTGGAGACACTGCAGAAAGTGTTTGGGGAAGAAATTGCACTTGGATGAGAGACTGGAGGCATTAGGTTCTGAGAGAGGAAGGGAGAGAATATTCTAGAAAGAAAGAATACTAGGTAAGAATGCTTATGACATGTTTGGAAGCCACTTTTTGTGCCAGTCTGACTGAAACACTGGGCTAGCGTGGTGGGATTTGGGGTGAAAGATTGTTGATAAAATAGGCAAAGCAAACTCTTCTGTGTCTAATCATGACTTTGCAAATGCAGTGACTTATTTCCATTGATGGGTGTCAGTGTGGTCATAAGTGGTCAGACGAATTCATCCAACCAAGGCTGGGGAAGCCTGACTGACCATGAGCTGGAACTTGCAAAGTAAGGCTTTTTATTCATGCTGCTTGAGAGGTCAGACAATGAAGAAAGGATGCTTGTATTTTGGGAAGTAAAAGTATACTCTACTCTGAGATCTTTGCAGTTTTACTTCCCTAATTATTTTGCATTATCAAAACTTTCAATTTTCAAATCAGTTTTAGATATATGACCTTAAATAGATCTTTTAGGAAGAGTAGTGTCTTGTCACCACAGGAACAGTGTTTGGAAAGCTCCCATCGGTGCTATACATTTCTAGGACAAGGAAAGTTCACTGGCATCTCCACTTGGAAAATGTATTCATCATTTAAAAGTATATATACATAAGAAGGGTTAGTAGAAGTCAATATGTTGTAAGGACTCAGGGCTGATATTGGTAGAACTTACATTGATGCTCAAAAGAACATTGCTGGTGAAACTACGGATAATTTCCAAGTTTATTTTCAGACTGTATCTGTTTTTAGTAGCACTTTAGGATTTAATGTGATGAAAGACAACTGTCGAGTGTTTTTTAAATGTTTATTACTTCAACTCACAAAGAGAATCAGCACCACACATTTGATGGCCCTCTCTTTCTCTGTGTAGGCACCAGATGGCGCCAAGTTGCAGGTTCTTAAAATGTATTAGTTCATTATTTTAAAAGTGAGTTTGGGAATGATGGTCGCTGGTATTTTGGGCTCACTCAAATTATTTAATGTTTTCAGTGTGGATAAGAGATTCAAATGCTATATTTAATGTACTTTTTCTGGTCTTCTCATCAGTCGTAGTTAGAAGGCTATCTTTACAAATCTTGACTTTCAAGAAAGCTGAGAGGAAAGCAACTTTATACATCGGCTGTCCTGGGCCAAATTTGGTTGCCTCTGATCATCTGCTTTACCATTTTTCTATTGTTTTTACCTTTAGCCTGTAGAAAAGTGATTTACTAAGAATAACTTACTCTAAAGTGTTAATGACTTATTTCACTAGAGGAATAGATGCGAAAAAATAATGTTAGATGCAGAGGATTGGATTGCAAATGGATTTTCAACTCTCAGTGACAAACTGATTCAGAAAATAGGTTTAAGATTCACATTTACTTTTATCTCTAACCCAACCTGTATTATTTTTAACTGTATAGATAATAAAGACATAAGTCTTTTTGTATGGCGAATACTTTTTATAAAGGCAAATTTGGTTTTCCTTGTTTTCACTAGAATATTAAAGCTTAGAATGGCCATCTCAATTATACAGTTAACAAAATATATCTTTTTGAAGTGTTGATTTGAACTCTAAGAGGAACAGTGTAAGAAACGAAATAAGAAAAGACATCTGAATATCCAGGAACGCTGTAATTGATGTATTTGAATCCTAAACCACTATTTATCCTGTAGCGAACACAGAAAAATATATACTGCTGGTGCTTCAAACAAACAGAGCAAATTCCATTGTTGAAATTACAGCTTTTATTGTACATTCTTTCAGTTTATCCTTTATTTTTATAAAAATATTCCTCTTGCTGAACATATATTTTGAGATTAAGAAGTGTCTTTTCTTTCTCAGAGCAGAATATTTCTCATCCCTCCATTCTTAAGACAGATGAGAGCTTGAGAAACACGATTCTGTAGCAGTGTGCAGGATGGAATGACAAAGCAAAGTGGTTAGACTTGGAGATCACTTCATTCATTTAGCCACTCGTCCAAGGACTAGTGTGTGCTTGTTAGGTATTGTGCCAGGAAAGGGGATATGGTGGTCAACAAAAAGTGAAGAGAGATGAACTCAGTTGTGAATTGTTGAGACCAAATTTGAGGAAGCAGGGGCATGGGATGGGCCACATGCAAAGGATATTTTGGAAGTAAAATCTATAGAACATGACGATCTTTTGGAAACAGAGGGCAGAGACGTGAATGAGCACATGATGTTCCCATGGGCTTCTCTCTTTCCTAAGGTTTAAAGTCCTAAGCAACAAAATTGCTCAGGAGTGTATGAGTATGTGGTGAGGGTTTCCATGATGGGAATATTATGTAAGTAATATTGCATATTAATTGTGTTTACAGAGAGGCCATGTCTTTACCATGACCAAACCTTTAAGCAATAATATCCAGTCCTCCTTGGCCCCTCCCCTATGGAAGTGGAATAAAGGCCTACATTTTTCAAAGTATGGGAAGAGAAATAAGCCCTTTATTATATTACTTGACATTTATTGACTCAATAATGCAATGAGTATTGATTAAGTGTGTTCTAAGTTTGTACTGGGCTAGGTCTTCTGCCGTTCACAATCTCTACCCTTAAGAATCTTACCAAGGTGTGCTACTTGCTACCTCTATGACCTTGGGCTTTCCCTACTCCCTCCATTTTTATTTGCAAAGATAAGATATACAAAGTCCCTAAAGTGGTTCTTGGCAAATGTAGAAACTTAATGAATATTAGTTCTCTTCATTCATAAGCAGTTACTAGGCCAGTTCTTGGGACAAAACACAAGTTAGAATGAAAGAGGTATATACGAAGTCCCTACTTGTTAGAGCGAGAACCCCAAGTCAGGTCTCGGCTTCTTTTCTGCCTTATCCTTTTTCTCAGGCCTTTTAGGACACGGGATTGGCATGCAAAGCTTCTGACAGTGAGAACCAAATGACATGTCCTTGCTCCATGGGGTAGGAAGTGATGAGTGATCACCAAAGACGGTTGTCTTTTTCTCAGTGAGGTACAGGGGTAAGGAAGAGCAGAAAAAAATTGCCCCATGTTGCGAAGGAGGAATTTGCTCATTTTATGTTATAGTGTTCCTGTTGGTATTTTCCTTGGTTTGCAGGGAAGACTGAGAAGCACTGTTGCAGGTTTTAGCCTTTCTTTGTATTCTTGTGCCTCCACTGCCTGGCTCTGCCCTTAATCGTCACATTCAGGTGTTACAAATAAATCTCAGAGCAATAAATTGCTGAACTGATTTCTGTCTCAAATATTTTATCCTGTGGTCCTCAGGATGAAAGAGTTTGGATTTTGATTCAGGTGTTGTGGAGTCTTGATTATTGTCACCTCCATGTTGAAAACTACAGACACGGTCTTCTCACCAGAGTCCAGAATTAGTTGTCCAAGACAGGAATCCATGGTGAGAGTGGACAGCAGGTGCTATGCACACATTAAGTGCAGGGGAGTCAGGGGAGGGAGTGTCCAGGGACACTGGAGCAGCAAGATGAGAGTTGAGCGGGCCCTGCAGGTGGTGCTCCTGCTGACTTGCGTGGACATTAACTGGGCAGGCCCTGCGGCCCCCTCCCATCCCCGAGTCAATCTTCTGAGTCATGGATTATGGAGTGGCTTTTCTGTTGGGCTACGTTAGTGATGTTGAGTTTGAGGCTTCCAGTTCGGCCGAGAGCACACACGAAGAACCCCGAGAAGCTGTTACTAGGGCCCGCCCTGTCCGATGCATATGTATGAGCATATATGTACACACTGTGAGGAGAGCCACCAGGCCCCGAGGACCAAGAACATTCTCTGGCGACCCTTCAGGTCTCCGCCTTGCTTCACAGCACGTCTGGCAGTCATCTGGGCTTTGTTCGGGTCTCTCACCTGGATCTGAAGTTCAGGTACAACAACCAAAACCCACGCAAAGGAAGCTTTTATAAAGTGTAGCACACCTCCATGTTAGTAAACAGCCTGTGTTAGATGATCCATAGCAAAAATGCCTCATCTTTAGCAGAAAATGCCTCATTTTTTTTTTTGAGTTGGAATCTCACTCTGTCGCCCAGGCTGGAGTGCAGTGGCAGGCTCACGGCCACCGCAGCCTCGACCCACTGGGCTCAGGCAATCCTTCCGCTTCAGCCTTCCAAGTAGCTGGAACCACCACGCCCGGCTAATTTTTCTTGATTTGCTGTAGAGATGAAGTCTCGCCAAGTTGCCCAGGTTGGTCTCGAACCTCTGGGCTCAGGCAATCCTCTCACCTCTGCCTCCCAAAGTACTGGGATTACAGGCATGAGCCACTGTGCCTGGCCTGCCTCATTTTTAATTAGTTGCTTACTGTGTGAGCTGGAAGGGGCCCTAGAGCTGAAGGATTGTTGCTGAGTTTTGCAAATGTTCTCTTCTGCCCTCTTGATGTTGCCCCTCACCACCTTAAGAATTCCAACCATTCCAGTCAGAAAAACCCACTTCAGCTCTTAAGCCACAAACAGCAAAGACACATATACAGCTGCCTTCAGACCTCAGAGAAGGACAAGTATTTGCATGATGCCTTTCTGTTTCTTCTCTGGACACAAATTATTTCATTTTGATTACTAATATATGGTAGGAACCGAGGGATCAATCTATTTCCTCTCTTTGTCTTGTACATCAAGAATGTGGTTTTTAGAAAGCTGTTTATTTGTCATGAAAAGTTTCCATTATAAGAGAATGTATATAATTTTGTTGCTGTTGTCTTATTTATAGGGATTTAGACCATAGGATGAGTCTCTTTATCAATGGGCTTAGATAATACAACACAGTAGTATCTTTTGTCTTAAAGAGACTGTAGGAATCATAAAATGTAGTCACTACTAAATTATGTCATGGACTGAAGTAGATTTTTACCATTAATTGGATCTAAGCCCTCTGACCTTTTTGCAGGAAGCAAACTAAAGGTGTAATAATTTTTATAAAGATGAGCTTTCTGTACTTCCAGTAATTTTTTTTTAGAATGCTGAAATAATTTCTGGACATTGAAAGAACTCTGACATTACTGTTCTTGAGTTAAATAGAGCTTTGAATTTCAAGGTTGTCATATTCTTTCTTCCTCTCTCTACATACCCTGCCCCCTCTCCACTTCCCAAACTGATGCTAATACAGGTAAATGAACTCAAAGATAACCCACATTCAGGAACAAAAATCTAATTGAATCATATTTATATTTCTACTAATAAAGTTTTAAAATGACCTCATTCGGTCTCTTACTAAGAATATTAAGCCAAATAGAAGCAAATTACATTTGGCAAATCTAAATGTATGTATTCAGTGGTATTTTTTTCTTCTGAGATTAAATATTTTGTATAAAAATCATAAAACTCAAACTACAATGTTGAAAGAAGACTGAAAAACAGGAAGCCCCTGAATGCCTTTCCAGGTAACACAGGTTTGAAAAGTCAAAGGAAGTTGTACACAGGTTTAAACCTGTTTATTTCAGGTCACTTTATTTTTGCCTTTTGAGTTCTATCTGTTTTGTGTGCTCTTTGTTCCACATATTGGTTGGGCCAGTATAGTTCTTATTGGCTCTATTAAAAATCGTCAGTTGGTTCAAGAATTTTATCATTTTTAAAATGATGTTTATAAGTCAATTGATAGAACTGAACAAGTACAATGGGTTGATTTCACACTGTCATTAACATGCTAGAAAGACCAGGTCAACTTTTCTGAGTTTCGTAATATAATGACTGGGCCAAATGCTAGGTCTGTAAGAAGTGCTCAGTAAATGTTTCATGATGGTTTAACACAGCTGAAGAATATACAACAAGTAGAAGCTTTCAAGGCACTATAAATTGCATCATAACTTACATAGACTGGGAAGAGTGTTGGAACTTCAGTTTAAACAATTTGACAGAAGTGATCAGATCATTGTCCAATTATCTTTTTGTATTTATAAGTTTAAATGAAATAAGCAAATAATTTAATCTTTCCATGTGAAATAATTGCCTTGAGGTAATAATATAAAATCTCTCACTTAAGGACAACTATATGAAAGGTTACAGCTAATCATTTTTTTACAATTAATATGTAAAATGTATGTATTTCTGGGCATGCAATTATACACATGTATTTTTATGAATTTATTTCAAAGACACGGATACAATCTTTTTACATGCCTCCTTTGTGCAGCCACGGAAAGATAATTAACAACATATACAAAGTATTTTGAAAGTAACGACGTGACAAACAATTACTCATACTTCTGCTTAACTGTTATAGGTTGTTTGTAAGGGAGGTCGACAAGATGTTGACTACATGGTTGAATGCTTTATTTGAAGCAAAGATGTGTGATCTTTGAATGAAGTTATTAATGATGTGACCATAATCTTGAAAACCACTCATTTTGATGGGAAAGTATAGTGAAAGCCTCGTACTAACAAGTCAACTGCCAAGGTGCAGCTTTGGGGAAACATAATGTTATGCTTGTGGATATGTGTTGGAACACTAAAAAGTAGGAAAAGCAGTAACTCTGTTCATCTTCTCATCTTTCTGCCTAGAACTTTATCAAGATAAGTTTATTTTTTGAGCCAGAGTCTCACTCTATCACCGCAGCCTCGACATCCTGGGCTCAGGTGATCCTCCTGACTCAACCTCCCAAGTAGCTGGGACTACAGGCATATGCCACCACATCTGGCTAATTTTTGTATTTTTTGTAGAGAGAAGGTCTTGCTATGTTGCCCAGGCTGTTCTCAAACTCCGGGGCTCAAGCAATCCTCCCACCTCAGCCTCCCAAAGTGCTAGGATTATAAGCATGAGCTACCATGCCCAGCCTTAGCTTTACATTTAATCCATATAGATATGGATTGTACTCCTGAATTATCAAAAGATTTCCTTTCATGCTAAGTCTTGTTCCCACATTGCAATAATATGGGGTACCTGATGGAGAAAAGAGTGGTCAGGAGGAAGGTGCAGATGTGAGAGCCAGCTTTAGGGGACAAGGCAAAATCAGGAGATTTAGTAAAGTTCCACAGTGGTGAACGGTGACATACAGAGCCAATAATTTATTTCCGAAATGCTAGTATTTTTATTCTGTATTCTAGGCCCCATAGGTCCCTCAGATAAATGAATTTCAGGTAGACTAAAAATGAGGGAATCACTCATTTGAAACAAAGAGAAAACATTCTTCCATGAGGTGATGCAACAACTCCATCCACTAAGTCATGGGTGACTGCTGAACAGCCAGTTGGTGATTAGACCAATTAGACCCCCGTCTCCAGGGTCGCCTCAGGAGGAAACTGTGACTCCTCCCTCTTTTTCTTCAGTATCCCTTGGCCCTGGCATCAACGGAGAGCAACCGTTCTTATGTTCTTCTATAATCAGGTTATGCAGGTAATAGGAGCTTTGATCCTTTTAAAAATAATTTCAGAGAAATGTTTTTAGTAGAGGATTGGAACAAACTCTCCTATTTCTTCTAGTTGACTGTACAGAAACCATTTAGTAGTAAGTAGCTTAATGAATCCCGATTGATTGAGAACCGTTACGTAAGGGTAACTGGCCTCATTTTCTCTTTCCACATTTATTTTGGTTACTCGGCTATTTACCTGTGCTCCTCAGAGTCAGTGAGTGGATATTTTATTCTCCATCAACTTAGAACGAAGCATGAGAAAGCAAAATGCTGGGTTTACCTCATCCTCTTCCTTCTTCGGTACACATCCAGAAACGACTCACTTCTGGGCAGAAAGGCACTGACTGCTCTTTTGTAATTTTTTGCAGCACATTGTGCTCCCTAAAGCTACAGAACGTTTCCCCCTATTGTTGCTGTGATAGCTCTATCTGTGTGTTATGGTGTTTAACTGTATAGGTTCCATATACTCTGTAAGAATAGAGCTGCCTGTCCAGGGCTGTGAAACGACTGAGACAGCTGGATTGTTTGTTATGCTTGGTTTCAGACTGTTAACGCTGTAAAAACAACAATCTCGGTTTGAAGGGAGATCATCAGAGCTTATTCTGATTAAAAGGAAGCAAAGTATTTTAAGTGTCTGGTGGGTGAGGGGAAGTCAGGTACAGCCGTGGGATCTGATAGGTGGGGTCTTAGCTGGTGTTGACAGCTGAGGTTTAGGGGAAAATGCTGGGAGTCAAGAATGTTATTCTCTTCCCAAACATCCAACTATTTGTTTGAATATTATCGGCATTTTCAAGAGGGGTTTTCAAACATGTGCAGAGCTTCAAATATGTAGTTATTCAGTTCAGCTTTTTGAAGCCTTGGGAAATCTAGTGTAGTAACCAAAGTCGAGCATTTTCTTGCAAAAATAACCTGCAAGTAAAATGTAAAGTGAAGATGTTGTTTTCACCAATTTTTCCAACTATGTTTTAATGCTAAATTGTTAAAGATTCTTTAATACACAAGCACACATACACACACACGTACATACATATATGTATTTGCCTATGCATTTATGACCTAGTAATTGTGATCTAGTAATTTATTGTAAATATGGTAAATGGGGACTGTATCATTACAAAAGCCACTTTATGTCTAGTTATGTTTTTCTCTGCTTTATTCACACATACCATATGGATTTCTTTTTAACAGTATTACCTTCACATAAAGACAAAGAATCTGCATACCCTGATTTAGAGTTTTATAAAAAGCTAATATTTTAAAGAAAAGATTCCTTCTCTATGTAATTAATCTTCATATAGTCATTAACTCATTCACTCACTCAATAGATATAAGAGTAGATATTGACCACCTACTACATGCCAGGCACTGTACAAGTTGTCTGGAATATATTAAACATAAAAAATCCCAAGTCTAAGCTGTAACAGAATTTGCGTTCTCATTTGAGGAGACAAAGAACAAGTAAGTATAACACCGAGTGAGTCAGACAGTGGTAAGTGCTGCAGAGAAAAACAGGACAGAAGGGGCAGGAGCTGAGTGTGGCCTGGGTCTCGCTGGGCAGAGGCTGCAGGAGTGTCTTTGTTTTGTGACTCGGGACACATGCCTGCCAGGAGGATAATGTGATCTGGGGCTCACTGGGCAGAGGCTGCAGGAGTGTCTGTGTCCCATGACTTGGGACACGCGCTCGCCAGGAGGTTATTGTGGCCTGTGGCTTGCTGGGCAGAGGCTGCAGGACTGTATGGGTCCTGTGGCCCAGGAACACATGCCCACTCGGAGGATACGGTACAGGGTGCTGTGGGAGAGGCCTGTGGAGCCAGGCAGGAGGCTGGTGTGCCCAGAATGGACCCAGTGGAACGTGCCCTCATCCCAGGCCCACGGGAATGGCTATCACTAGAATCTTGAGCACAGACTTGTGATAAGGGGGGAGTCAAGAGCGTCATGCCGAGGAGAGATGGGGCTGATCATTGCTTGAAAATTATGCTCTGGCTTCTTGTTTTTTCTTTTAATTGTGGTGAAGTATACACAACATAAAATGTACCATTTTAAACATGTGGAAGCCTTAAGTGTATTCACATTTTTGAGCAACCATCACTACCATCCGTCTCCAGAACTCTTTTCATCTTGCAAAATTGAAACTCAGTCCCCATGAAACACTAACTCCCCACACCCAACTCCTGGCACCCATCATTCTACTTTCTCTGTCTACAGATTTGAGGACTGTAGGACCGCATATAAAATAGAGTCAGATGGTATTTGTCCCTTTGTGTCTGGCTTACTTCACTGAGCATAAATTGTCCTCAGGATTCATCCATGTCGTATCCTGTGTCAGAATTTCCTTCCTTTTAAAAGCTGAATTGCATTCCATTAATTGGATGGTCTACATTTTGCTTATCCATTTATCCATCGATGGACATTTGGGTTGCTTCTACCTTTTGCCTATTGCAAATAATGTTGCCTTAAACACCCATTTGTGTCCCTGCTTTCAATTCTTTTGAATATATATCCAGAAGTGGAATCACTGGATCATATGGTAATTCTATATTTCATTTTTTGAGGGACTGTCACACTGTTTTTCACAGTGGCTAATTTTACATTCTCCACCTCCTCACCGGCACTTGTTGTTTTCTGTTTCTTGACAATCTGGCTTCCCTTTGAGACAAGATTGTAGGGCCAAGGGCAGAAGCAGCCATGCAAGTGCCAAGCAGCGGCTGTGTCCAGGGATGGAGGGAGGATGGAGCACTTTGTTCCTGGGATTGCTGCCGGGGAGGAGTCTAGTGTTTGTGGCCTGAATTACTGATGGGAGGGTGTTTCCTTTGCTGCGATGGATGTGAAAAGACCAGGTGAAGGATAGGAGAGCCAGGGGGTTGGAGTTTGGAATATTGAATCTGAGATGCAATTTGGATATCCAGGGGGTGAAAAGAGGTTGGACTGAGGGGGCCAGTGGATGTGTGAGCTCAGAGGGGACTTTCAGTAGTAGGTACAGACTATTGTATATCGCCTTTGTGTAGCTACAGGACTAGGAAGGGCTATAGTTTATCTGCTTATCTGTGATCATATCCTGACCCATCTAACACAGCAATGACAGACAGAAGGTGCCTAATAGAAACAGCAAGGGAAGGTGAGATTTGTCACCCAGCAGCAGTGCTAGAAAAAGGCTCTTCTTTGGAAAAGCTGGCATTTGCCCTGTGTTCTTTCCCCACTCTCTGCACCTCACTGACTTTTGTCTCTCCTTTGAGTCAGTTCTCTCCCCTTTCCCTCAGGAAAATCCTGAGGGCCAGGATTTTCCTCTTGCAGGTCTCACAGAAGTCTTTTATTCTCTGCTCATAGTGATTTCCATTTTGTAATCTCTTTCATAATCTCAATTCTGGAAACTCTTTATGCTAAGGCTTTGAATGTTAGTATCTTGCCCCTTATTTTTATGGTTTATGGTCCAGTGAGGCTCCAGGTATCAGTCACATGGGAATGATCGGAACACGATGTGGGTCCTGTACGGTGCCTGTTCATGTCGTTTCCTGGTTTGAACCCTCTCCCATAGCTGAAATGGTCTCCCAGCCCCGAGCGAGTCCTCCCGGTGTCTACTCTCTTCAGGCCTCGCTTCAGCTGCTTTCCTGTTTTAGATGACATCCTGATAACAATCAACTCTTCCGACCTCGTTCACCCATTCCCCCTCCACCTACTGAAATTCTTTTCAGGTTTCAAGGAGCATTCCAAGACCCGCCCCCCTCTGTTAGATCTTTTCTTATCATTGCAGCCTGTATTCATTTCCCACTTCTTTGAAATCTCACAGTGTACTTTTTCCTCCCCAGTTTCAAGCCACCTAAGCACGTAATCATACTATTTCTTGGGAACATCTTGCACCCAAACTCAGATGGGCCGAGTGTCCGAGGAGGACAGGGGCCGTTTCTATGATTTGTTTGATTTCTTGTTCATTCTCTACCTCCGTGGTGGGCAGATCAGAACATGCTCCATAAATACTTGTTGAAAGAAGGACTGGGGTCTGCTTTTCACACAGCTGGCACACAACAGTGGCTCACATTTTCCTTACATAAATGTATGGTTTATTATAAGATAATACAAGGAGCAAGGTTACTCTGAAATATAGCCCAATATATTTAGTGACTGTGGTCACCTTTCTGCACGTAGTTCCGTGTGATGTCAGTACAAGTGTTTGGATCTGAAGATGAAAAACTCCTCCTGGGAGGCTTGAACTTGGGCATGTGTTCATGTGAAGATCTAGCCATGGACTAGAGCTGAGGGGTCTGGAGTACGTTTGGGGTTATTGGCTGATGGCCACAGAACTGTCCCTGTCCTACTCTTGAATTTTCAGCAGGGTCAGGTGTATGGGGACACGGGGCATTGGTGTGTTGGAGAAATATGTATCTCAATGCTCAGAAGCCCATGTGCCTGCTTCGGGCGTTTGAGAATGACTGACTGTTATACGAGTGAAAAGAGCAAAGTCCCCTTAATGCTGACTGTATGTGTCCCTTTGTCTCAGGCTCTGCCATGGGCACCATGATGTGGCACCAGGCTCCCCTTCAGGAGTAAAGGCTGTATTCCTCCAGCTCCCAGGAGTGCTGCCAGCAGCCAGTACTCCCTGTTAGCGCTGCCTGGGAACTGCTTCAGCTGAGTAGACAGACTTGCCCAAGGGCATGTCTCCTCAGAGAAACCCACATCCACTGACTGAAAAAAGCAGGTGTGCAAAGGGCTGGCCCTTCGCCCTACTAAGGAGAGCTCTGATGGCCTAGGAGGTTAGCTGAGGCCTCCTCGAGACTACAGTCCCGCTCCCCCCACTGCTTTGATGCAGGCTGGATTCCAAAGGCTGCCCTGGCACATTACCTGCCAGCCCGACTCCCTCTCGGGATTTGCTTTTCATGGAACCCACACAGGATGGCCTTAAAGTCATCCTTTGATTGTCCATCTATTGACAACATCTTTTCATGTCTTCGTGTATTTGATCGACCACTGCCTTTGCCCTCAAGCCTGTTTCCCCCCAAGAATAAACACAAAGGTACTCAAATTGAAGTCAGCTGTAAATCATCCTGGATGCTGCATTTAGTTTAAATTCAATAAAATACACACAAACATATGTTCTCGAAGGTACCTTGCACACATGCACATGCATTGCAAGTCTTCTGGGTTCAAGATGACACCAAATATTTCTATTTAGGTCTCACCTTTCACACTGTAGACTGCATCTTCCAAACTATCTTTTGAGGGGAAAACTCTCAAGACACTCTTTCAGTATGGTGCTGTCCCGTCATGGTGAGCTGATATACTGATGCCCATTCCATTGTATTTATCCTCAGAGTTTTAGTTCAGGGCTTTTGGCTTTCTGACTTGATCTGATAGAGAAATGTTTTAAAAAATCGATGAACAGGATTCTGCATGCAGTTTAATTACACTAACAGTTCCTTAAAGGAAGAGTATGTAATTTATATAACTTAGTATGTCCCTCGACTGCTGAGTTCATAGCAGGCACTCATACATGTTTCCTGAAAGAATGTTGGACTGCACCAAAATGCTCAGCTTGGAGCTCGGCAGGTAGTAACGCCTTCTGTGGTTACCAAGGTGGGTTAATATTCAGCAAGAATTTCTTTCAGATGTCTTCTAGTCTCTCGGAAATTCTATACACGAACAGTAACCTGCCAGGGATCAAATTGCAAGCCAAAAGTCATCCTATGCGGGTGAATAGAGTTCTCAAAGTTTTATTTAGTAACCTCCCTTCACAAAGTGATTTTTTTTCCCTAAGTGAGAAACAAAACCAGAATTCTAACTCCAAGTTAAACCTAAGCAAACAGTGGTGAACACAATGGATTATGGAGCTGTAACCTGAGCTAGGCCCAACCCTGAGCAAATGGTGAAGCCAGCGAAGTGTGTCTTTGAAGCCTTCTCCCTTCTGCAGCTCCACCTGCACTGTGATGATCTGTGCACCCTTGCAGTCATCTCCGTGAACTTCAAAGCTGGAACTCCACCTACACACGGGTTCCACCTAGACACGAGATGTGGGCGGAGCTTTCTAAGGAACCCAAATTAGTAGCTCAGAGACTCAGTATTAATTTGTTCTTGCTGCTGGTTGACTTTGAACTTGGCATCTCAGCTTTCTCTCTGTGTCACTGGCTTTGAACTTCAATGCTTTAGTGCCTGCATTATCTCTTTATAACTGACTGTGCCCTGGTACCTGCCAGAGGGCCTCACGAATGCCAGCCGCCACCTGCCTGGACTGAGCTTGACTCTCCTGCTGGAATCCTCACCTGCCTCAGCCCCACCAGACCAACACCTTGGGCCCTGGATGTGTTTGTAATATTTATTAACAATCCTCATATGTGTCTCTTACCTTGGGGTGGTCTTTTGGCTTAAGACTTAAAGTTAGCAGAAAAAGATGGAGGTGGGAAGGCTGGAAGCATCCCTTGGTCCTTCCTGGGATTCTGGGCTTTTCTCCTGGTCAGCTCACCAAAGGAGATAACTTGGTGTTCAAAATCCACATGCCTTCCCCCTCACCTCCCCATTCTTTTCTTTTTCTGACCAACCTCCAGTTGTCTGATAAGTAAATCAATGCAACTTGCTAATGGCTGACAACCCCTTTTGTCATTGTGAATGCTTCCTAAATAGTAAATACATTTTCAGAGGGTGGCACTGTAGCCACACAAGGCTTGTTTTCACAGAGATTTCAGGACAGAAAATAATTTCGATGGCTTTTAGTCCTTTTCAAATGACACAGGAACCCAGCTACCTACCTATTCTGCCCATGCAAAATGGAAAGCCAGGCTTGAATAAAATGAGGGTTTGGAAACATACACTTTGAGAGCTTTATTACAAATAAAAGAAAACGCACAACTGCAATTTGTAAATAAAATAAAAATGAACAGCTATCCATATTTTTTCCTTGCTAGGCCCAGAAATTGTATTATTTGTAAGCCAAGATACAATCACCATCCTGGAATTCTTGAGTTAGGCCCGGTTCCACCCTCTTATTTTAAAGGTGAGGAAACAGGCACTGAAAAGCTGAATGCCAAAGTTTGCAGCAACAAGGGCCAGGCACTGCATGTTTCTGGTTGTAACTTGGGTGCCCTTAAGGGAGCAGAAGGGGGTGGGGGAGAGGCTTCACCAGGTGGATGCCCATAACCTGCTCTATAACCTGGTCTGACTTTGAGCCTTGCTTCTCTTGTGTGAACTTCTCACTCCAGATGCACTATCACTAGAATGTAATCTACCTGGGGTGGGTTGTTTCTTCTGCCCACTGATGTATCCCGGTGCCTAGAATCGCACCCACCATAAGTATGTGTTAAAAAAATGGCTGGAGTCTCTGAACACATCCTAGGCTTTCCTGACTCCATAGCTTCAGACAGGCTAATTTTCTTTGTTGAAAATTCCTAATCTTCTCCACATCTCTAGAACCTATCCCATTTTTGAAGTTTCAGCTCAAATTTCCTTTTGTGAGATCATCTTTCTGAAATGCTCCCTCTGAATTCCTATGGTGTCTGTGCATTGTTGTTTAAGGAGTATATGACCATATGATAAGCACTCAGAAAAATATCTTATATACCTAACATGCTGCCCGTAGATACCTGTCCATTGGTCATTTGACCTTACCAAGGAAGAGTTACATAAATGTCTTTCGATTGGGGTCCATAGGGTCTAACTTCAGGGTGGAGGTGGTCAGTCACTGGGTCCAGTATAGACACCTTGCCCAGTGGGGGCATATACTTGAGGAGAGACCCAACATCAGACTTGGTGGGAACTCAAGGCAGGCAGGGAGGACTAAGTCAGTTCCTGAAAGGAAGGTAGGACAACTTTTTTTTTTTGGAAGCAGGATTTATTAAGAGGACAGAAAAGCTCCCACAGTGGGAGGGGACCCAAAGGTGTTGCCCAGGACAACTTTTAAGGCCATTTTAAGACTGGGGGCTAATAGACAGTCTCAGGATTTTTGGACTTCAGCAAACTAGATGCCAAAAGGGGGCCTAGTTCCAAAGAGCCAGTGCAGATCTTAGGGAACGAAGAATGGCTGTGCTGGAGCCCAATGTAGAAATGGGGAATGAAGGAATTCACCTGAGTTGTGGGATGGGAGATTTGGGATGGTGAGTTAGCCAGATCACGAAGTTAATAGTTTTCTGAATCTTCTATATTTCTTAGTATTGTAATTTCAATCCTAATGACTTAGTCAATCTTAAAGACTCTTTCACAGTAAGTAAGAGCTCTCAAAAGTCAGGGGTGCTCAGATTAAGATCTTGGAGCAACATAGACATTTTCTGTGCAGTGTCGTCTCTATATCATCTTTATTTCCATAGTCATCTGACAAAATTCTAACTGGACGGTCAGTGCCTCTGCAGGCCTGGGGTCTTCTGAAGGAGGGGCTCAGTCTGCTTGTTTAGAGCCCAGGACCACAGAATTGCCCCATGAAACTCACATGAGGGTAAGGTCCAGGCAGCTCCCCTCCTTTTTGCTGAGGAGACCGAGGCCTTGAAAGGATTGGAGTCTCATCCAAGAATCATCTACTTTTCACAGATGTTGGTAATCTCTTTCCAAGGCCCAGCTCGACTTCCTTGCTTCCGCTCTTTCTTCCTCTGTCTTCCCCACCCGATCCCGTGTCCTCCCCACCCGACACCATGCCCTCCCCACCTGACCCTCTGCCTTCCCCACCCGACGCACAAGTTTAGCGTCCATGCTGTCTCCCTACCCAGATCTTCTTATCACACCAAGTCTGTGTTTTCTCATTCAGGATGCCTCTCCTCCTCCTCTTGTCTAAGTCTTTATCCTTTTTAAAAAGCCTATTTAGTGCCATTTCCCCCCAGACATTTACTTATGTTTTTACTTTACCCCACACAGATTTAGTACTTTAATGACTTCTATTCTTCAACACCCTAATTGAAAAATCTCTTTCTTAAAGGCAGGGACCACACCTTCTTTTGAATCCTGGCCCTATCTGTTCAGTCAATGCCCAACTGACACTTCAGAGAGACCTGCTTAAAGTAAAAACTGAATTTGCTCTGAAAAGTATAAGATTATGACTCATCACGTTATGTGCCCATGCAAAAGATGCCACACATGGGAAGATAGCTTATCTCTAGTTACGATGCCTTAATCCTTTTTGCCATGAAACCTAGTGTGCCAAAGTGCTCAGCTGTCTTCTTGCAGCCTTGTCTTTATCCTCACAGCAGTTACACCTCAAGACTCAACCTTCCCTCGGTCTCATCCGCCCATGTCCTTCAGGGCCAGTGGGGCGGCTTAGCAGGTCCCTCGTCTCACTGTCCCTTCTTGCGTGGCTCCAGTCTCTCAGCCTTCACTGTCAGTTGTGATGTGGTGTTGTGACATGGAAATACATATCCATTAAAAATGGAATTGAGAGCATTAAGCGCCTTGCAATTCACCCATAAACTTGTGAAGGTTTCACAGTCCTGACCTGGAAATCCAAAGTGGGGATGTGTTACAATGGCTTTGGCTGCCGGGGTGGCAAGTTAGAAGCCTCTAGGTTTGGAAATGACTAGGTGAGAGAGCAAAGTTCTGAATGTGAACTCGTTCTAGCTAGTGGCAACACCTCACCTACTGTGTTCTCTGTGTTTAAAGGCCCCTTCTTGGTTATGATTTAGCCCTGGGTACAATCTTCTCAGATGGGCAGGGCAGCTGGGATAGGAGGGTGGGGAGGGATGAAAAAAAATTCAAAACCAGAATTATCTTTTGGAGAGTGGGCCACCTTGTAGCACATTAGGAATTTGTTCCTTTGGATCAAACTGTCAACCAAAGTTTTTATCTGGAAGTTTTGAGAAAGTTGCATTATGATTTGCAGGAGAAACATCCCGAGTTGTGGTAAACAGGTGACTGGTTCTTCCACCATGGCCACACGCCTGCCTCACTGTGATGAGTGTTCAGCAGTTTTTGACCCAAAACGGCATGACCCCCGTGCCCCACCCTCCTGATTCACCCCACCTCACCTAGAGCGACTTTTTTTTGGTTTCCTTGGATGAGAAAAGCCCTCAAAGGGAAATGTTTTGCTGATGTGGAAGAGGTGAAACAAAAAACAGCAGAAGCACTGAAAGGTGTCAACATTGACGAATGCAAAAACTGTTTTGGGCAGTGGAAAAAGTCTCGATAGGTGTATTGCATCAAAGAGAGAGTACTTTAAAGGTGATTGAAGTTTAAACACGTAAGAATAAATAACACAATTTTTAATCAATGAATTCCCTGTTTTTTTTGGGGGGGAGCGGTCCGCCTGCATAGATCTGGCTTTATCAACATGGAAAACACAAGGTAGAGAAGGGTGTACTTGTCTCAAGGTGAGACTCTGGGGGCCGTGGCCAGAAGCTGCACTTCCTGGGATAGTTCTTTTTCTGAGAACATAGCCAATGTGACACACCAGCAGTGCTGTTGCCACCTGGCCACCCCACTCCTTCGTCTAGCAGGATAGAATGCTTGCCATGGGCCAGGGATGTTAAATAGTGAGGCAACAAACACAAATCACATCTCCCAAATTTGGAGAGTGACTCCCCTGGCCCCTCTCATTGCACAAATGCCCCATGTTCTTCTTTCTAGGCAGACGGTCCCCTTCTAGGATTGGCTTCCCAAGGTTGCCAGTGTAAACCTCTGAATCATGCTATTGCTATTATTATACTCCCCTGGCATTAAAAACACTCAATATACACTTAAATTTTATCCCCTCACATACACATGCACACAGAAAACCCCACAAAAATCACAGTTATACCTTGGGCTGAGAAAATTATGCTACGGTTTTCGTAACCTTAGATAAACAATTTCTACACTTTTTAAAAAGGATTACAGCATTTTAGAAGCTGTAATTACTTTTAATAAATTAACTATCCTTGATTTAGATCAGCAATGCCAATGCAATGCCCTTACACTACTCAATTTCTCCAAATGAATTTTCAAAACGTTTGGCTGAATCTTTAAGGGACCTCTCAACACCAAATGCAGTTTGCTCAATTTCATAGCAATTTAATGTAACCAAAACGATATCAGATCAAAAGTCTTTCTTTCTTTCTGTTTATTTGATAACTGTAGGCCATTAAAAAGATGAATTTTTTTTTTGAGTAGGAGTCTCACTCTGTCACCCAGATTGGAGTGCAGTGGCACGCTCACGGTCACCGCAGTCTTGACCTGCTGGGCTCAGGTGATCCTTCTGCCTGAGCCTTCCAAGTAGCTAGAACCACAGGCATGTGCCAGCATTCCCGGCTAATTTTCTGATGTATTGTAGAGACGAGGTCTCACCAAGTTGCCCGGGCGGGTCTCGAAATCCTGGACTCAGGCGATCCTCTCACCTCCACCACCCAAAGTGCTGGGATTATGGGCATGAGCCACCGTGCAGGTTTGATGGATTTGTTTTAACCCTCTGAACCCATATGCATTTCACCAGCTTTCCTTCACTGCCGTGTCAGTAACAGAAATAACATATTGAATTTCAGTGTGGCTGGAATGGAGTTTCAGGTTCGTTATAGTGAGTTGTATTCTTGCTTTCCTGGTTGAACTTCTTTTTTTTTTTTTGAGTTGGAGTCTCACTCTGTCGCCCAGACTGGAGTGCAGTGGCACGCTACCAGCCACCGCAGCCTCTACCTGCTGGGCTCCAGCGATCCTTCCACCTCAGCCTTCCAAGTAGCTGGAACTACAGGCGCGCGTGCTACCATGCCCGGCTAATTTTTTGGTTTATTGTAGAGATGAGGTCTCGCCAAGTTGCCCAGGTGGGTCTCGAACCCGCGGGCTCAGGCAATCCACTCACCTCAGCCTCCCAAAGTGCGGAATTACAGGCTGAGCCACCGAGCCCGGCTGAATTTCATTTTGATAAGGAATACAGAAGGAGCATAGACCTGTAAGCTACAAGTCTTAGAAACTTATTCTAAATTCTGTCATTAGCTTGCTCTCTGCTCTTAAGAAAGTTGCTTAACCTCCCAGAGCCTCAATTTCCTAATCTGTAAAATGGAAATAATAGCATGACCCACCTCATGGGATTTATGAGAGCCAGAAGATAATATCTGAAGTAGCATTTGGAAAAATAAAGGCATTCAACAAACGTGAGGATTACAATAACATTAAATCATATATATATTTAATTTATGTCAGTTCACTATATTGCTCTGGGAGAGAGACCCCACTCAAACAGGGCCAAGTTTCCACCTGCCGTCCACTCATAGGTCCACGCTGAAGTTGATTCTGTGGCTGGCCATGTAGACCTCACAGGTCCTCAGGTTTCAGTGTCCACATGCCTCCTGTAGTGTGCGCATCTCACCGAGCTGTGTGCGATGCCAAGGTTCAGAGACACCTATCTCCCTGCACAACCTGGCTCCCCGCATGCTCACCAGTCACTCTGTCTAGCCACCTCCCCCTAGTGATTTGTGGGCTCTTGGGGGAGACAGTTGTTATGGACTCTTTCACCTTATTTTTTTCATTCATAATTGACTCAGCTATTTTGAAAGTCTGTGTCCAGGCCCATAGATTCTGGATGACTGTGAGTTCACTTTAGAATTTCTGAAATGAGTGTCATGGATCCAGTAAGAAGCCCTGACTCATGGTCAAAAAGAGAGTCAGACAGAGCCTGACTCACAAGTAGTTAAAGGAAACCACTAGGAAATCACTGCTCGACTCTCATGTACTTTCTCACTGAAATTTCTTATAAAGGAAGAAAAACTTTCATCCCGCCCTGGGTCTCCTCACAGGACATTCGGGCATCAGCAAAATAGAAGCTCCAACATTACAAGAGGGAAAAAAGGTCTCGGAAATACACATGCACACACACACACATTGAAGTAACTGTCATGAAAGAAGTCGGAACTCGTTGAACTTCTTTATATCCATTTAATGAAATAATAGTGTTTTTTGTTTGAATTAGATATAGAGGGGACAGCAGTCTTTTGAGGAGCTTAAGGGCTCCAGGTCTTTATTTGACCTTTATTTATTTATTTATTTATTTTTTAATTTTTAATTTTTTATCAGTTGGAGTCTCACTCTGTCACCCAGGCTGGAGTGCAGTGGCACAATCATGGCTTACCACAGCCTCGACCTCCTGGGCTCAGGCAATCCTTCTGCCTCAGCCTCCCAAATAGCTGGGACTACATGTGCCATCATGTCTGACTAATATTTTGGCTTTTTTTGTAGAGACAAGGTCTCACTATGTTGCTCAGGATGGTGGCCTTTATTTAATACTGTACTGAGAAATAAGTTGAAGTGATACTCTCTGCAGATATGGACAAAGAAGACAGGAATCCATGAGCACTAGAGTGAAAATGACTATTAATTTTTAAAAAATCTACAAAAGCATACGATGTTAGAAACCAGAGGAGTATTTAAAAAAGGTGCTACAGATGAGAAAATAGAAAAACGTCAGTGCAGCAAAGGAATGCCAGTCTACCAAACACCTCTGTGCCCATTTGCCTCTGTTCCTATGGTCATTTTTGCTTCCTGTCCTTTTAGCTGAAGGGAGGAAGGTATTCTGCACACACGTTACAAGTTTAACTAAGGACAAGCATAGGGTAGGCAAGAAGATGGTAGGGTTTTTACTCTGTGCAAATTAAGGATATGCTTCCTAGAATCACAAGAAGGTGTAGAACTAAAAAAAAAAAAGCCTGAGTTTGAGCTCATTCTTGCCTTCAAAAAACTACCATCTGTTGCTAAATACATAATTAACACAATCTGAGCCATAAGGATGACCACAGTATACTGCACAATAGAAAAAAAAGAACACCTCATCAACAAGGATACCTGCATAATGAACATTTGTATACTTAACCCTGAGTTGTACCCCACGTCTTTAAAATAAATTTTAAAAAAAGAAAGAAAAAGAAAAAAAGAAAAGAACTCCTGTTCATATGGTTTAAAGGCTACGAACGTTTTGGCATCCATGGAATCTTGGCATCCATGGAAAACACACAAAATATGGAAAGCAAGACATTTTCCTAATAGTGTGAGGTTACACATTATTTACTTAAGCAAGTTGATAATGAAAAACCAGTTACTAGTTTAACTCGACTAGTTTATGTATTCAGCTGCAAATCCTGAAAACCTCCTTTCAATGGTGGTGTTTGAAGTGAAGTGGGAATACTTTGTCCCTTTCCTCCAGATCAGGAATTAAGTTGATGACAATTAGCCTCTTCTAGCAATAGGTCCCTCTTCTAATCTCTGGACAAAGTTCTCTCCACATGGGGAATGACCGAATGCACAGCTGGTTTTCAGCTTCTTTGGGGGGCAACTTAAATAAGATGCCCCGTGTTCAATCTACAGTTTTCATTGCCCTAGTCAGCACTCCCTCACCTGGCAGAATTAGCCCGTGGTCACTGTAATTTGTATGGACTTCGGCATTTGTTTTCCTACTGTGGTCTATAGTGGAGGATGCTTTGGCCCTGTGCATGCTGAATGCACTAGAAAGAAATCATCACAAATGGAAACCATCTACTGCTACAGTGAAAAACTGACCAACATGAAAAATATCTGGAGCCTTCTGGTAAATCAGCTCAATACATTGCCAATATTCTTTCTTTCTCACTCTTTAAAAATTTTTCTTCTTGTTGTACATACATCCAGTAAAGAATGCTTGTCTGGCTGGATGCAGTAGCTCAAGCCTATAATCCCAGCACTCTGGGAGGTCAAGGCAGGAGAATTGCTCGGTCCTAGGAGTTCCAGACCAACCTGGGTAACATAGTGAGACCTCATCTCTTCTTCTACTGCTACTACTACTACCACTATCACTACTACTACTACTAATTTTTTTAAAAAAGTATGAAAAAGAATGCTTTTCAGCTGGAGTGTTTGGATGACATCACAAAAATCATCTTTCAATTTTTCAGTTCTAACCTCGGACTCGAGCAATCTGGTCTCCCTGCATTTCCAGTGAACTGTCTGTATTTATTTCTTACTTTGAGCTGTCCCTGTGTTCTCTTGCTCGAACGGCCAGCTCTCTTTCCCTATCTGACCTTTACGAAGTGGCTTGGTTTCTCCAGGAGCACATCTTTACCACCCCAGAGCACAATTTCTTAATTTTCATGCTGGCTTTACTCTGCTGTGTCACAATTGCTGTATATATATATATATATATATATATATATACCTCTCCTTGACTGTAGTTTGACTGGAGATTGGGAATTTGGTTTAGATGTCTCTCCTTTGGTGTTCAGCAGGGTGTTCTGCACATAGTTAGGGCTAAAAAATATTTACCGAATGGTTGGTTTCTACAGGTATCTTCCAAGATTTATTTAGTGATCTATGCTAGAAACAGATACCTTTAGGGAACCAGCTGCATGCCTGTGGTTTTACACACACACACACACACACACACACACACACACACACACACACACTTACCTGAGTATAAGTATTACTGGACCTTTGAAAGACATTTTTAGGTAAGCAGAAATTTTCTCAGTCAGCCCCTTGTCCACTGGCATAATTTGTACTTTATACAGTGTTTTTTTTTTTTAGAGTTGAAGTCTCACTCTGTTGCCCAGACTGGAGTGCAGTGGCCGCTCCCGGCCACCACAGCCTCGACCTGCTGGGCTCCGGCGATCCTTCCGCCTCAGCCTTCCAAGTAGCTGGAACTACAGGTGCGCGCTACCACGCCTGGCTAATTTTTTGAATTATTGTAGAGATGAGGTCTTGCCAAGTTGCCCAG
>CAUYQG010276117.1:0-34159 GCA_963574415.1 Tarsius wallacei | reverse complement strand
AGATTGTAATTATGATTTATCAATACTGTAAAATATAAAATTAAAAAATATATTAAATTTCTTATTTGAATTTTGTTTCTTTAATTGGGCCACCCATAATTATACTAAAGGGGCTTTATATTTATCCATTTTTTTTTTTTTTTTTTTTTTTTTTTTTTTTTTTGAGTTGGAGTCTCACTCTGTCGCCCAGACTGGAGTGCCGTGGCCACTCCCGGCCACTGTAGCCTCAACCTGCTGGGCTCCGGCGATCCTTCCGCCTTAACTTTCCAAGGAGCCGGAACTACAGGCGTGCGCTACCACACCCAGCTAGTTTTTTTTATTTATTGTAGAGATGAGGTCTCGCCAAGTTGCCCAGGCGGGTCTCGAACCCGCGGGCTCAGGCAATCCACGCACCTCAGCCTCCCAAAGCGCGGGATTACAGGCTGAGCCACCGAGCCCGGCTGATATCCAGTTTTATAGATAGCAAAGAGGTGAGGAAAGCAGAAACAGAAAACAAAAAGCAGATTGTTGTTTCAAAGATACATTTTTTTTTTTGGTAAAGGTTAAAGGGAACTTTCTTATCATGTCAGCTAAAACTGGTCTGTTTGGGGATTTGACTATTAGCTCTCTCTCTTTTATGATTTCTCAGAACATCAGGTAAACAACTTAGTTTCATCTTAGTGGTGTGGAACTTCAGCATGAGTGACTTGATTTTGGTTCGATCTGTTGGATCTAGTGCAGGAGCTCAGTTCAAACCAATGGCCTCCTGTAAATTTTATTTAACAAGACCATACAAGCCACTGCACCACAGAACACAAATTGTTATATTCATGATGAGTTTGAGGAAGCAGCATGGAAGCGGAGAAATATAATAACACTGACTTTTGTGTCAAACATTTAATTTTACATGGTATCCTCTCATATATTACTTCATACTATCCTCACATAACTTTGTGAGGCAGATTTTTTTAGTCCTATTTCATAGACAAAAATTAAGTATAAAAATAGTAGAGCAACATGCCCAAGTCTAACCAGGTATCTAGCACAGAATGGGAGGGGAGTAAATATTTGTTTCTTTGTATTGACACCCATATAGCTTCATGCTCTGCAAGGTCCACAAGAAGGATTTCATGTCTGGGAGCAGTTATTACATTCTAGGAGCCAAGGGGAAACTTCTTCACCACCACACCCCCCCCGAAGGTTTTCCGAAAAACAACTGATAAAGTCAGGTTAACAGGAAGAAAGGCATACAAAATGGGCTAACGTATACATATGTGCATGGGAGTCATACAAAATATCAACTCAAAGAAGGGTCAGATGGTTGCTGCTTAACTACTCTTCATAGGGGAGAGATGTAGTGACTTGGGAAGCAGACATTAAAGGCAAGTGGCTTTTGGTTCTGGAAATGGGCAACATTCCATTCTAGGGCAAAGCTGCATCGAGGCAAAGGTTGTCTTACTATCCAGGTAAAGTCCCCCAGGTAATCTCTTGGAGCTGCTCTCAGAAGAACAGATGAAAATCTACCTGAGCGTGATGACAATTCCCAATCTCTTTTCATTGCTAGTGGTTGATCTTTACTGGTTATTTGATGAGATCCCCAGGGAGAAGGTTTAAGATAGTGCATTTCTTGAACTCCCCTCTTTCCATTGGTTTCCTCAAGTTCGTAGATGGTCTTCAGTGGGTCCAAGGCAGCCTGCATCTCCAGCTACTCTTTCATAGTGCTTCTTCCTTTAAATCTTGTCCAGAGTATTTCCCATCACCAACCCTGCTATTTTTACATTCTTTAACAGCAATTGTGTTGGGATATTAGTGACTTTTAATCATTGCAAAAAACATATTTACTTTTTTGAGTATTCATTTCCTTTAAGAATAAGAACTGCATTCTAATGAGGATTTCTTACATCAAAAAATAGATGAAATATTTGGAATAAGCATCACTCAGGAATGGGCAGTAGCCTGTCTTGTCTATCATTGAGAGGTTCCTTGGCTATCTGCCTCAAGAGACGAAAAAAGAAGCATCATCACTGATTTTGGAAAGGGCTATGGGGATCATATCTTTTGAAGATCTGAAATGTCCTGGAAATGAGATCCTGAAAAATAGCCCTTGCCCTAATCTTCCCATAAGTCATGACTTTGGCAAAAAATAAAAGTAGATTCCCTTATAGAAAATGAATTAAGTTAAAATACTATCTTTATTTCTGTTACAGCAAAAATTGTGGCATTATAAAATTCCTTTATTAGTTGGAAATGAAGAGAAGTATGATAACATCACTGTATTAATACTGTGTGTGTATGCCCATATTTGTATGGAATGAGGAGAAGTGGCAGGCAGAATAATGACCCCCAGAGATGTCCACACTCTAGTCCTCAGGATAGATGTATGTTACTTTATGTGGCAAAAGAACCTTTGCAGATGTGCTTAAGGTTGAAAATGTTGAATAGGGGAGGTCATCCTGGACTATTTGATGGTCCCAATCTAGTCACAAAATTTCTTAAAAGCAAGAGAGCCTTTCTGGCTATAGAAAGCAAGAAGAATGAGAAGGATTCCGTTACTGGATTTGAAGTTGGAAGAAGGGATCATGAGCCAAGAAATGCGACCAGAAGCCAGAAAGGTGGAAAAGGGAAGGAAAAAAATTTTATGCAAGAGCCTTCAAAAATTAATAAAGCCTAGCTGAAACCTTGATTTCAGTCTGGTGATATCATGTCGAACTTCTGACCTGCAAAACTGTAAGAGAAGGATTTTGGCAGAAGGGTACTGCCATTTCAAGTGAATATAATTAATTATTGAATAAAGTTAGCAGCAATAGTTAAGATTTTTATAATGCTGTGTATGCACTAGACATTTTCCCAAGAGCATTAACTTTTAAGAATCTAATATGTTTTCATTCTTATTCCAATTTTGCAGAAGAGAAAGTTGAGAAAGAAAGATTAATTTTCCCAAGGTTGTACTGCTGGTATCTGGTGGAGATAGGATTTGAACCCAGACCACAGGGCACAGTGCCTAGCTTTAGAATCAGGCTACAGTGTACCATGCTCTTAACCACTACCCCATAATTTGTCATTATTTCTGTTTTACTGATGGCAAAACCAGAGTGCCAAGAAGTTTCGTTTCTTGCCCAGATTCACAGAGTCAGTAGATAAGTTTTGAATGCTTCATTTCATTAGAAATGTTCTTCCTCTTCCCTCCCTTCCTCCCTCTCTCCCTTCCTCTCCTTTTTAAAAAAAAAGTTGGAGAGTTTTACATAATGACAATGTGTTACCTAAGTGTTTATGTAAATATTAAAGAAGACTTTTCTGCTGAAACTATGTTCTTAGCTCATTAGAAAATACAAGACAGCCTATGATCAAATAGTTGCATTTTAGCCATGTTACACTATCTACAAACACATCTTTTCCCCTCAAACAAAATATAAACAGTTTTAAAGTATTCAAATAATTCAAACTTTTTATAAACTATTTTTGAAATACAGAATACAGAATGAAAGCTCTCACCCCACACTTACTACCCAGAGACATCTATTTTCTGTGTTTCTTCCCTATATACCTCCTTTCTCTGGGAATACTTTTGCATAGTTGAAATCCAAATTTTTCTACAATTTAGTATCCTCTTTTTTTTTTTACACTGAATAGAGCAACATAAACATTTCCTCCATGTGAATGTAAACTCTTAAATATATATTTCAATTGCAACACAGTATTATATAAGTGTAATAAGTGACATAATGACAGTCATTCTCCTGTTGTTAGAAGTTAAGAATGTTGCTAACATTCTATGATAAGATACAATATATATCTTTATGCATAATTTTTTATTTTTCTGTTTCAAATGCTATTCTCAGACTAGAGTTGTAGAAGTGGAATGACTAAATCAGTAAATAAGCTACTTTGTTACATTGCTTTTCAGATAGGTTATGTGAATTTACATTTCCAGGTATAGCACATAAGAGTGTTTATTTTGCTATGATATAACTAGTATTTTAATTTTAAAAACTGTTGTTCTTCATTAAAATAATCGCTTCTTTAGATATTCCACACTAACTTTCTCAGTGTGAAACTAAACAAAACAAAATAATTCTCACCCACTTATTTTGTAGAAAACAACAGCCTTCGCTTACTAATGAAATCATAGCGCAGCTGCAGAAAAATGGAATTGCTTGTTGACTCTAACTGATCTAGAAGCCAAGCCTATATATTTCATGAAGACACTGAATGTAAGAAAAACAAAATAATGTGAACTTGGGAACCACTAATGAGGACAAATTTTTTAAATGGTCAGTTTAATGAAAAAAAAAAAAAAAAAGGTCAGTTTGCCAAGATCCTGGAACACCGCAAACAGACAGAGAATTAAATAATTCAGGTCGGGAGAATTATCTTCTTTTATGTTTATTTAGTTATCTTTTTGTTTGCTTTTATTTGCTGCCTCTTAATTAGTATTTCTTACTGAATTAGGATTATAGATTATTATTATAATACTGAGCCTGTTTGCTAACTCCATGCATCTGGTTTTTTCTTGGACTATTGGTTTAGGCAGTCTTTTAGCGTTGTTGTTTGTGTTTTGTTTTGTTTTGTTTTAGCAGACCCTAGTAAAACACTGCATTTATTTAGACTGTTAGAAATGCAGACTCTTATAGTTTGAGGTTTTACGTGTAGGTCTTTGATCCACTTAGAGTTGACTTTTGTGTATGGTGATAGGTAGGGGTCTTGTTTTAATCTTCTCCATGTGGTCAGCCAGTTTTCCCAGCACCATTTACTGAATGGTTGATGATGGAGGCTTTATTGAAGAAGAGTTGGTTGAGAAATTGAAGTTTTGCTTCTGAAATCTCCATCTATCATTAGTCTATATGCCTGTTCTTGTACCAATACCAGGCTGTTTTGATTATTGTAGCTTTATAATAAGGATTAAACTCTGGGAGTGTGATTCCTCCCACGTTGTTTTTTTGTTTGTTTGTTTTTGTTTTTTGTTTTGTTTTGTTTTTGCTGAGGATTGTTTTGGCTATTCATGGTCTTTTATGTTTCCATATGAATTCCTGTATTGTCATTTCCAGGTCTGAGAACAATGCTGCCAGTAATTTAATGAGCATTATGTTAAATCTGTAGACTGTCTTGGGTAGGATGAACATCTTAACAATGTTGATTCTTTCAATCCATGAGCATGGAATATTTTTCCATTTGTTTGTGTCATCTTTGATTTTTTTAAGAAGTGTTTTGTAGTTTTCATTGTGTAAAGGTCTTTCTGCTAAAGTATTTCATTTTTTTGTGTGTGGCTATTCTGAATGGGATTGTGCTTTTTATTTGGGTTTCTGTTTGTTTATTGTTGGTGTATAGAAATGTGGCTGTCTTTTGCACATTTATTTTATACCGTGAGACTTTGCCAAAGTCCTTTATCAGTGCAAGGAGTTTTTTGATAGATTCTCTTGGGTTTTTGAGGTATGGAATCATGTCGTCTGCAAAGAGGGATCACCTGACTTCCTCTTTTCCGATTTGGATCCACTTGATCTCCTTCTCTTGTTTGACTGCTCTAACTATAACTTTCAAAACTATGTTGAAAAGGAGGGATGAGAGTGGGCATCCTTGTCTTGTTCTGGTTTTCAGGTGAAATAGTTCCAATTTCTGTCTCTTTAGCAGTATGCAGGCTGTGGGTTTCTCATAGATGGCTCTTACTCTTTTGAGGTATGTTCCATCTATGCTTAGATGTTCGAGGGTTTATACCTAACCCTGAATTGTACCCCACATCTTTACAATATAAAAAATTTAAAAAAGAAATGAGGACTCTGAAGACAGATATGAGTTAAACTCCATAGATCTTATGTTTACCAACCGTGTATCCTTAAGAAAGTTTTCTAACTCCTCAAAGCCTCAGTTTCCTCATCGATAAAATTGACATAATAATAAGGCCTACTTCTTATGATTGAGGAAAAATCAAATTAAGCATTGCAAACACTTAGCGACAGTGCCTAGATAAAAATCAGCAAATAATGGTTGTTACTATCATCATCATCATCATCACCATCATTATCACTATCCTTCCTCGTTATCATCAGTATAATTTCTTTAGTGTGTTGATTCTGTTTGTGTCTTGATATACTTCTGCTTCAACAATAAGGTTGAGAAACTCTAGCTCTCACTTTCTTATATTTCATAATGTTCATTTATTCACCAACACACATTTATCTAGAACAAAACAGATGAGGTCTGGACACAAGGAGCTCATATGCCTATGAGAGAAGATGGATAATGAACAAGTAAGTAAATTTAGCATATCCAGTGGTATTGTGACGGACAAAACTAAAACGGGGCAAGGGACACAAGGCCAAGAAGTTGGAGTGGTTTTCCATGAAGGGAAGGGAAGGGAAATCAGGTTACTGTTTATACGTAGTGGCAACAATCTCTGACCAATGGCAATTGAGCTGTCTTGAACAGAATGAGAGAGAAGAAAGTAAAATTCTCGATAGAGGACACATGCCTGGCATACTCTTCGGACTCAGCAAGAGGGACTCTGCGGCAGGAATAGAGTCACCTAGGAGAGGAGTAAGAGGAGATGAAGTCAGAAAGTAGGAGTGAGGCAGACCATGTAGGCTCTTGTAGGCCATTGTAAGGGATTTGACATTTACTCTGAGATGGGAAGCCACTGGGGAATAATGAGCAGAGGAATGACTAGGTAAAAGCAGAAGTGAGGGATAGGTGAGTGAGGCTATTTAAATAACCCAGGTGAGAGGAGGTGTTGGCTTAGGCTAGGTGGTAGCAGCGATGGTAGTGACAGAGATTGACTGGAGTCTTCACACACACACACACTCACACAAGTCTACCATAATCTTTTTAATGCATTGACTTTGTAAGTAAGTGTGAAACCAACCAGTAGCCTTTCTTTTTCTTTCTAGTAGCTGTGCTTGTTCTTTTAGAATGCTCCTTCTATTATTTGTTGTAAACATTTTTTTGTTGTTAAATATTAACAATTTTAATGTCCTTTTTTCATCATCATCCATCTTCCCTCTTTAACATCCTCTAACCACCTGGTTTGCATTTCTTTACGTCTCTAGATTCTCCTCAAAGATTGTTCCAGACTGGGAAACTGTTGGTCACCTGAAGTCCCTTTTAACGTTCTTGTCTTAGTTTGAACTTAAAAAGATTCCAGGAGGTACACTTCTCTGACTTTTCCAGTTGAACTAGAAGTTGGCCTAAATTGTTTATGACTGCTTTTTGGCTTCCAGCATTTTTTTGCTGAGGCAATTCACCACATTAAGTAGAAAAGTGCTTTACATTACATTCTTAATTTTCATGTAGGGGGTTGGTAATAGTAAGGACTGTGGGAATGACTTTTTGACAGTCCTTAGATTTTAAATATGTGCATTTGAGTGAGTTTAAATATGCTTGCATTTATGGTGATGGATTGTGCTATAGACCTCGTGGTGAGGCATTTATGTGGTTTAAGGATGCACCCCACATTTCTAGGTGCTATGTAACAGGATTGGGGATGCTTCTATGGGTAGGCTAGTCAGTTCCTTGTTCATTTTCCTATTCTTTTAGTTTTTGCAAAATAGCTTCATCTACTTTTTTGCAGATTCTGTGTCTTCTCATCACTCTTTCCCTGGTGTCTGGTACATATCAGGTATCAAGTAGCTATGTTACATTAGGGAAGATATACTGAACCAGCCACTTGCTGTTTCCCCTGCTTGGAAAGCTCTTCTTCCAGAAACTTACGTGATTTACTTCCTCACTTTATTCAGGCTACTGCGCAACGGTCTTTTCGTATGAAATCCCACTATTCTACCTAAAGTAGCATGCCCTCACTATTTCTTACGCCTTTACTCTTAGTTGTATAGTTACTTATACATTTGTCTATTGCTAGAATATAAGCTTTGGAAGACCTTACATGTTGTTTTGTTCCCTGTTGTATACCCAGAGCCTAGAACAGTGAGTGACTTTAGTTCTCATAAATAGTATTGCGTGAATAACAGAAATAATAAATGAGTCTCATTCTCCACCTTTAAGAATAATGAGGAATGAAAACATTGAACAATTACAGTGTCATGAGAATAATTACAGAGGTAGCTAGAAAATAATTTTAAAATATAGGAAAATCATATTTCACTATCTGGTAGGAACTAGAGAAGGCAGAGACTTGAAATACGAGCTAGGATGTCTGTCCTTATTCAGATGATGTCTGTACTGTCTATTGATGATCAAAAGCCCCAGCTGTCAGAGGAGGCTGTGTGCTGTTCACTCAGTCTTTTTTAGCATTGTGCTGTGTGCTATTTAGAGAGAGGAAAATAAGTGTTTTTGGATGATCATAATTTATTTTAGGGAGTGTGAATAGTAGCTTCCCAATCCTATTGAAAGAATCAAACCTGAAAACTAAAACATTTGAAAGTTCCTTCCTCAGAATCATCCTTGAGTGTTGGTACCCAAGCGATCCATGGCAGTAGGTGCATACTCACTTTGGGTTTATAATAGAAATGTGTGTGTCTTATGGAGTCAATTCCCTCCTTTGAGAATCTACCTTGATACCCAAGAAGAATCCACCTTGATACCCAAGAAGAATCCAGGTGTGCTCTCCACAACTCTCGTGGCATTAGTGGTATAGCAAGTGTGTCTGCAAGCAGTAAGAAAGACAGTCTTTGGTGGGTGGCAATATGTTTTGAGTCTGTTTCTCTGGCTATTGCTAACCTTTGGGAAATGTCAGATGAGTGGGATTCCATGTCAGAGATCAACTTGTTGACTGTGGCTGAAAGTGCCCCAGCCACTCTGCAGACATTGACAGGAATCTAGACTCTAGGCAACCATTGTTGAAAATGAACTAGAATCTTCTCTTTCATTTTTTGTATGGTGCATGAGATTTGTCCACTTCCTTTGATTGGCTAAGTAAAAGACTTCAAGATTATTCTGCCAATCTTCTTTGCAACAAATAATTTGAAGTTTAAAAGTCAGGAAACTCTTGTTTTAATCTAGGCTTTGCTAATTACAGTTTTTATAGCCATACAAGTTTTTCATTAAATCGCCCCTGTTCTGAAAATTAATACAATGAATTACAGACTTTGGAACCCAAAAGCTTTTGGCAAATTGGGGAAATACACCAAAACAAACATAACATTTTCAACTGTAATTTGAAAGACAATAGTTTGTGATCCATAGAACAATATAAAGGGAGTCAGGATATTTGACATCTAGTTTTGAACTGGATACTAGCTGACTCAGGGACCTTGATATAACCCTTCCCCTCCAGGGGCCTCAGTTTGCACATTCATAAAAGGAGGGGTTTTGTCTAGGCCAGTGCCATCCAACAGAATATTCTGTGATGATGGAAATGTTCTATATCTGTGGAAGCCAATAGCCACATGTGTCTATTGAACACTGGAAATGTAGTGAGTACATTGGAGGAACAAATTTTCTAATTTATCTAGTATTTTTAGTGGACATTTGCATTATTTCAAACTTGCTGTCTATATCAGTCCTATGGGGAGGCAGAACTCCTCTCTCAATATAAATATTGAAAACCCCAGAGACTTGTTGTTCTATCTTCCCTTCCAGTTAGGAAGTAGACATATGACTTAGGTACAATCAGTAAAATGCAACCACTTTGGTCTTTGAAATAGAAGTGAATTAGGCAAAGAAGGAGCAGCAGAGGAAAATATACACGGCAACAATCACAGCATCATGCTTCCAGGGCAATGATAGCTGTAGTTTTGGTGAAGGAATAAGTTACTTAGACTGATGGCAAACTATGTCATCCTTTGTTCAATATAGTGACAGTGGATTCTTTCCTGATTGGTTCTGTTACATAATTTTGTCTGTGATACTTCCTGTTTGAAGACCTACTTACTCAAGACTGTTTTGAGGCCTGATTTTTCAACTTACTGAGACCTCTAAAACTATCCAGTATGTTTTCAGTTTGGTTTCTCAGCTCTGAAAGATTTCATTTTTGTGTCTTGTGCTTATGACTCCTATACATTATGGGAGGAGGAGAAACGTTTAATTAATTATTACAATATCACACAGGTATTGATTCATGTGCATTAATACTCAAAAAGCACAAAGTGGTTGTGAAGCCAGTTTTTACAACTTGTGATAGTCCAGCTACATCTTCAAACAAGTGAGGTTTTTCCACTAGAAATGGGGGCAGATATAACAATAGTAGAAAAGTCATCAACAAGGGAAGAAAAATACAGGCCACTTTCCCTGATGAACATAGATGCAAAAATTCTCAGCAAGATTCTGGCAACTTGCATCCAACAGCACACTTCAAGTATCATCCATCATGACCAGGTGGGCTTCATTTCTGGAATGCAAGGCCTATTCAACATATGTAAATCAATAAGTGTAATTCATGACATAACCAAGTGCAAAAACAAGAACCAAATGGTTATCTCATTAGCTGCAGAAAAAAAAAATTCCATAAAACACAATATCCTTTCTTGATAAAAGCCCTTGAACACCTAGCATTGAAGGAATAGTTCTTAAAATAATAAGAGCCATCTATGACAAACCTGGAGGCAATATCATACTTAGTGAATAGAAGACAGGAACATTCCTGCTAAGAACAAGACAAGGATGCCCTCTCTCTTCCTTTCTATTATTTTTATTTTTTATTTTTTGAGTTGAAGTCTCACTCTGTCTCCCAGACTGGAGTGCAGTGGCTGCTCCCGGCCACTGCAGCCTCGACTTGCTGGGCTCCGGCGATCCTTCCACCTCAGCCTTCCAAGTAGCTGGAACTACAGGCGTGCGCTACCATGCCCGGCTAAGTTTTTGAATTATTGTAGAGATGAGGTCTCACCAAGTTGCCTATTAAACATAATACTGGAAGTCCTAGCCAGAACAATCAGGCAGGAGAAAGAAATTAGGGATATACAAATAGTAAAAGAGAAAGTTAAGCTATCCTTTGTAGGTGATATGATTCTATACTGAAAAAACCCTGGAGTCTATCAAAAAACATCCTTACACCGATAAATGACTTTGGTAAAGTCTTGGGATACAACATAATTGTATTTAAAAAGTTGCATTTCTAGACACCAACAATAGGCAGGCTGAGAACCAAATAAAAACACTATCCTATAGATCATAGCCACACAAAAAATAAAATATCTCAGTATCTATCTAACTAAAGAGGTGAAGGACGTTTACAATGAGAACTATAAAACGTTGCTCAAAAAAATCAAGGATGACACAAACAAATGAAAAGACATCCTATGCTCATGATTTGGAAGAATTTATATCTTCGAGATGTCCATACTACCTAAAGCAATTGACAGATTCAATGCAATTTGTATCAAATTGACAGCATCATTTTTCACAGACATAGAAAAGACAATACAGATATTCATGTGGAAACAAAAAAGAGCCTGAATAGATAAAGCAATCCTCAGTAAAAAGAACAAAGTTGGAGGCACCACACTTCCAGACATCAAACTTTACTACAAGGCTACAGTAACCTAGACAGCATGGTGCTGGAACAGGAATAAACACATAGATCAATGGAACAGGACAGAGAATTTGGAAATAAAACCACAGACCTTCAACCAACTCATCTTTGACAAAACCAATGAAAACAAATATTGGGGAAAGGAAACCATAATTAGCAAATGGTGCTGGGGAAACTGAATAATCACATGCAGAAGAATGAAACTGGATCCCTCCATCACCATATACAGCAATTAACTCAAATGGATCAATGACTTAAATGTGAAACCTCAAATTAAATCTTAGAAGAAAACTTAGAGAACACCTTCCTGGACACTGGAGTAGTCAAGGAATTTGTGACCAACTCCTCAAAAGCAAATGCAGTAAAAACTAAAATTCATGGATGGGACCTCCTCAACTAAAACGTTTATGCACAGCAGAAACAAAAAACAAAACAAACAAACAAAACATCAAGAGAATAATAAAGAGACAACCCACATGATTGGAAAAACTATTGCAAGCTATGCATCCGACAAAAACCTAACATCCAGGATCTAAAAGGAACTCAAACAAATTGACAGGAAACAAACAACCACATTGAAAAAATGTGAAACGCACATGAATAGACATTTCTCAAAGGAAGACATTCAAGCAGTCAAAAAACATGAAAAAACGCTTAGCCTCACTAATCATCAAAGAAATGCAAATAAAAACTACAGTGAGATACCAACTCACACCAGTAAAAATGACTATCATTAAAAATTCAAAAAACAATAAGTGTTGGTGAGGCTGTGGAGAAAAAGGTATGCTTCTACACTGTTGGTGGGAATGTAAGCTAGTTCAATCTTTGTGGAAAGCAGTGTGGCATTTTCTCAAATAACTAAAAATTAAGCTACCGTATGATCCAGCAATCCCACATCTGGGAATATACCCAGAGGAACATAAATCACTCTATCAAAAGACACCTGCACTTGTATGTTCACTGCAGCACTATTCACAATAACAAAGACATGGAACCAACCCAGATGGCCACTGAAAGTGGACTAGATAAAGAAAATATGGTACATATACATGGTGGAATACTACACAGCCATGAAGAACAAGATCATGTCCTTTGCAGCAACATGGATGCAGCTGGATATCATCATTCTAAGTGAACTATCATAGAAACAAAAGCTGGACACCACAGGTTCTCACTCATAAGCAGGCTGTGATTACTGGACATACAAATACAAAGGTAGGAACAACAGATACTGGACGCTGCTGAAAGAGGGAGAAAGGAAGGAGGTATAAGGGGAAACCACAACACACTGGGTACCAGCTCCATTACCAGGGGAAGATAGGGCTCACTAGAAGCCAGACCTCATCTGCATACAGTTTACTTATGTAGTAAATCTTCACATGTATCCCACAACTCTAAAAACAATGAAGAAGAAGAAAATGCATGTATGAAACCTCAGGGTTTAGATAGTGCTTGCTATGTTTGGACAGAAGGAATCCAGAACACGAGGAATGGATAAGAACTGAAACTGGTAAGTTAGGGTTTTATTAGGGAGCTTTGGCTTTATTTTATAGGCTGCAAGAATCAGTTGAGTGGCACGAACAATCCTGACTTCTGGAGGCATATTGGAGTGGAGAGAAGCTGATGACAGAAGCTTGGTTAGGAGGTTATTGTAATTTTCCAGGCATAGAGGGCAAAGAAAAAAGGGGTGAGGGTGGAGGCACCAGATTTAAGGATTTAATTTTCTTTTTTCTTCTTCTTTACTTACTAGATGTGGGAGTGAGTAGAAAGTAGGAATTGAGGATAGATTGAGAGTTCCATTTTGGGACACTGTATCTGATGCAAAGATTATTGGCAGACAGGCACAAAGGGAAGATAACAAGTTTAGGTTTGTTCTTTTGGAGAATTTAAGAACATTGTGGAATATCTAAACAGATATGCAGGTGCATATACAGGTAGGGTGGTTCATATAAAAGTTACCACTGGAAATGTGACATGTGACCTCATATTAATCATAACTGGAATCCTGGGGGTAAGAACATATGGAGTGCTGAAACATTAGGCGATTAGGCCAAGAGGGGGATGACAGACATAGATAAAGGGTTTGAGGAGAAAACTCAAATTTGGAATATTGCTCTAAGGAATGAAAGATTAGTTAATTTGGTTAAGGACTAATAAAATAAATACTCTGCACTATTAGTATTGCAAGACTAATTTACATTGTAAATCTTTGAGGTTACTTGACTTCTCTAGTAATGTGCTCCATCCTGGAAACAGGAGTCAAGAAAGACATTGTTAAATTAATCTGGGCATGAAACTGTCAAGAAATCATTGGAGAAGACCAACAGATGAAGGGGATATAGGGTCTAGTGAGGAGATGTTGCTTCAGAAGGTTCAAATTTGAGACATTCTGCAGTATAATATAGTGAATTTCAAACTACGTTTTCTGTAGTAGGCTTCAGAACCCATATTTCACAAGAAATCTACATTTGTCTATTTTATATTCTATATTTTGTTTTATTTCTAGATTTTAGGCATTTAGGGTTTAAGTATTCATTTTTTAAAAAGATTTCAATTGGAAGCCTTAAGAAAGTTGGAAAAACAATTCTTTAGTAAAATAAAGAGCTTTAAAAATAAATTGTCCTGTGTGGAGTAAATTGCTTTGCAAAATAGGGAGTCTGTATAGTTTTAAATAGAAGAGATTTCTCTGATGGTTGAGGGGGCTGAATTAGATCACCTCTGAAGGTACTTTCAGCTTGAAAGTGCTATAATTTTAGGAATTATCCTGGCTTTTTCATGACTGAGTATTTCACGGGGAATATAAAAAAGTCTAACTTTAGGTCATTCACCTAAAAAATTTTACTGATGCCCTTTAGATCTCTATGTATATTGTAGGATTCCAACTTGGTTCTTTGACCTTGAGCATATTTCAGGTGAAATAAGTATTGTCCTACAGATATGTCATCTCTGCTTGAAGTTTTGGGACGTCCTTCAAGAATGCTCAGTGGAGCACAGATATTTTCTGGGTCATCTCTGCTGATAGGTTCTCCTTTTTCTAGTGGAGTCCAGTTGTGGGCAGAGCCTCTTCAATGAGTCATGATGGGGCCATTGCTTGCCCTCTTTTTAATGCTTTCCTGATGCTGCACAATTTGAGGATGTTTATTCTGGCTAAGCTTACAAGATTAGGTTTAGGATGCTGTCTTACACTGACAGCGACCCTCCCGGAGCATTCTGAAACTTCTACCTGGTAAAATTCTCCTGGGATTTTATGCGCATATACATCTTTTTAGCTTCTAATGGAGTCGGCATGTGTTGGTACATACATGCATTCACCTATGAGTTTCTGTCTGGCTTACAATATTAATTCATTCAATTTTCTGCAGACACCGGGGATTTTCTCACTGTATCAGTCAATGTTTTGACAGGAAAGAAATGGCACACTCAAACTGAGTAATGGAGGACTATTCAACAGATATGTTGTTTTGAAAGATTTAGATAAATAAGGAAACACCAGTGGATGTTGCAATAACCTGGGACTAGTAATGGTGGGGAATTGTTACTACATCTATATCAGGAGAGGCATGAAGAAGGAGCACTTACCGTGGAGGAGTGGCTTTATGGAGAACACTGCCCAGCAGGAACCTTGGCCTTCAGTAAAGCGACACAGTCAACTTCTGGCAATGGGCAAGGAGGGAGTCTGGGGCATAAATATATCAATCCATGCCTTCCAAATCTCCTGCCACGGTGGGCACACTTATATAATTAAAAATACTTTGCTCCCAAAGACAGTTTCAGTTCGGTGATTAATATGTCCAATTTAACGTATTCATCAACACATCTTTATTCTCAGTCAAAGCTTCATCTCTTTCCAAGCCTGTTTGCTCAGGCTCTGAAGTAAGTACTGGAGAATAGAATCACCTTTTCTTCCCTTTACACACATTTTACATCATTGCTCTGCTTTTTCTTCTCCACTAGGGTATAGGTAGACTCAAAGAAAAACAACTTTTCCCAAAGTTCCCTCCAATTTTCAAGAACATCTTCCATTTCAACTTCTTAACCTTGAGGAGAGATGAGTGAAGGGTTAAGAATGGCAAAATCAATTTTTGGTCACCTCCTTTACACCTTCTGCAACGAGGCCAAGCACTTCACTTAGGGATCTGTGTGAATATACAGGGGGAGGGGCTACTTCTGTTGCCTGGAGGCCTCATGTGGCCTAAGGCAGAGTCCCAGTGACATATGCTGTTAGGTAAGTTTCCCATAGTCTCAGCAGCCCTGGCCAGCCCCCTTAATCCAAATGCTCTGTGCTCTAAGATGTCTTCCAACCGATAGAAGGCCTGGAAAAGGCCACATATTTGTATGATAGTTTTTTTTTAAGAGAAAGAGATGAGTAACTTTTGCCAATTTGGAAACATGCAATATCCATGAAGTGTTAAAGGAAGACAGTGACATTATGACGTATAGAGAAAAGATTTTAGAAATAAATTCACAAACCTGTACTTGAATCATGATTTCATAATTGCTTAACTGTAACTTTAATTTCTCCCACCCTCAAGTTCTTCATCTGTAAAACGAGTTAAAATAATATCTACTCTCTGTGTAAATACAAGTAAATACATTTAGCAGAGGAACGTAAAATAATCTGCTTAAAGTTTTATTTTCCTTTTGTCTGTTTATTGATGGAGTAGAGGGCAGCTCTCCCTTTGTGATAAGTGGTTATTGTTATCTCAATACAATTATGCATTTCCCTGAGACAAGGTTGTCTAAGTATTTATTAAGAAACAATGTTGGCTAGCACTTAGAATGAGAGCTCTTCCTAGAGAAAATAATATCAATATTCTGTGATCACAAAGTTGTGATTTTACTTGCCTTTCATTCTCCTCTTGGATCTCCCTTTTCTCATTTAGGAACTCTATCCCCAATTCAGGGCACCAGCGTCCCAACACCCAGTGTGCCCTACACTGCACCAAGTACTCCCAGCCTTTCCTTCTTCTCTACCTTGCAGAACCCCTGGGCCCTATTTTCTAGAAGGAAACGGATATGCTCATTCAAACCAAGGAATTAATAGCACATGCAAGTTTAATGAGCCACTTTTCCCACATAGAAGGCTCATTTGAGTTAAAGCCTTCTTGTGGTTTGAAGAAGATAATAACACACGAGATAGATTGAAAAATATGCACAGCGACCAAAAAGAGACCAACAACACTGCACTACAAGTAAAGCTGAACTAGAGAATTTGGTAAAATAGGTACCTAGATTTGGTAAAATGCTTCCTCTACACTCATCCCTCATTACATCATAAGTTCAGACCTTAAGAGCCATCTGAGGGAAGTGTCAGTTACATAAAAGGTTTACCCAACCAGTCGTATGTCTCACACTTGCCAAGAGCTGGGGCAGAGAGTAGAGGCCATACGTACATAAACACATTTAGCAGATAACCACCCCTGATGGAGAAATACAAATTAACTTGCTTACTCTGTCATCATTCACAGAAACCCCTAATATAGAAAAGCAATTGAGAAACGGAAGAAACTTTGGATGTTTTAATGCATTTCATACAAGAAGTCAGAGGTTCTATTTCACAGATCAGCAGAAACTGGGGAAATGAAAAAGATCTTTCCTCCTACTTTCTATGCCATAAGAATGAGATTGAAAACACAGGAAACCGAGACATTTTCAAAGGACAGATGTGGAGCAATAAAAGCTTTCCTGGTGCCACTTACTCATAACTCATATGTAGAAACTTGCTATGATCTTGTGATTGCATGTTATTTTAAGAAACTTCTGGTATCTTGCTTTTTTAAAAAGTCTGGTCATTCGCAATTCTTTTTTTTTTCCTTTACCTAATGAAAAGGGTCAGTGGGCAGCAGATAATACATCTAACTATAACTAGAATACTTCAGGTTCATTCCTGGTTAGAACAAATATTTATCATAGATTGTAAGTATTTTGAAGTCTGAAATAATGTTTTTCTTATTTTATAGAAAAGACTTGCCACAGTACTTAGCACATAGTACATAATGGACTCAACAAATGCATAAATGAACCTCGCTGCACCCGTTCCTCTCGTTTTAAGGTCACCTTAATTCCTTGGACTTCTCCCTTCCCATTTTTTGTGTTCCTTGCAAGCATCCTTACTTTCTTTCCCTCATTCATCTTTCTCTTCCCTAAGCACCTGTTTGCTCAAACAGTGCTTTTATTTTTCCGTTTTTCTCGCCTCTTATTTTCTACTTTCATTCACCCTTCCCTTTCTTTTCACTCTACCTCCATGATTATCTTTCAGTCCCCTTTCCTGGTATGACTTGGATACCTGGAGAGAAATCTCTTACAAGATATTGGCCGTGGGAGAAGATCTAGAAATTTATCTATCTTGGACTGACCTCAGACAAAGGTGAACCAGTAACTATTCTGATATCACAAACATCTCCAAAGTAATGCCAGTCTTCCTTGAATGAGATTTTACTTGAATCCAAAATTTATTTATGAAAAGCTTATCCAAACTTTACTAGCATGCTAGCACATTTGAAAACTAATACATAATAAAAATGGGTATTCATATTATCTTTCTGTCTGTGCATGTAAATCTAAATTAAGAAACTCTAGTGAAAAGGACAATACATTTTCTAAGTATCTACAACAAACAGAACTCATCTTAGGTCTTAGTGTCATGTAATGAAGGGTATTAATTTAAAATAAGTAGTTTAAATTATTACTCTGAAACCCTACCCCAATGGAGAATATTTGGAATTTCTAGTCAATCTGAAAATACATGTAATCCTTGCTGTCTTTCTTGGAAATTCTTCCAACCATAAAATGATTGAATTTGATTATAACTTAATCAAAGATGAAGCAAATAATATAGAATCAGCACAGCTACCTGGGGAGAGTTAACTTTCTAATGAGAATTGTGTGCTAGAAAATTGAAATGAAGCTGTAACATTAAATTAAAGAATAGCAAACTAATAAACCTGCATATATTCAATAAGGGAAATTACTCGAGGATTATTGATTTTGAGGTATTTGGCCTTAAGGAAAGAGCAAGGAGGAAGGGGGAAGTAAGAGAAAGTGACCCTTAAGGTGAGGATCTAGTCCTGGGAAAGGTCTTGGGGCTAGATCAATAACCCGGGGCAGGTAGTTCCACAGAATCGACAGCAGGCAGGAATTCACGTAGGGTCAGGAAATAACATGAGGAGGACAGCAATAATTATTGGTGACCAGTGACTTGAGTTTAAGGAAGGACTGTGGCTATTTTAGTTTCATAAAAGCTGGAGAATCATCCAAGAAACCAAAGGAAAGATTGACACAATGGGAAGAATCAGACAGCCAAGGTTGGGCCACTAGGAATAAGACCAGAGCCTAATTCCTAAGGGGAATGGAGGGGTGGGGGGAGTCAGGGAAAGAGCAGAAGCCAGGATACCTGGATTTAAAATCTCTAAAATATGCCTTAAGGGTGCTGAAAGTTTCTGTGACCAAGGACAGAATCAGTTCCAGAGAAGGACGTGAGCCAAACTTACAAGAAGGGCTTAAGTAACAGCATCATTGAAATTTAGAGGAGGAAAGAGAAAAATGTCATTACATGAACAGTACACAGTAGGAAAAAAAAAAAAAACTTTAGAGACATCTTAGAGCACAAAGGATTTGAATAAAGGGGCTGGACAGGGCTGCTGAGACTATGGGAAACTTATCTAACAGCATGTGTCACTGGAACTCTGCCTTAGCCTGAGGCTTCAAGGCAACAGAAGTAGTCCCTCTCCCTATATACTCACACATTCCTAAGTGCTTGGCCTCCTTGCAGAAGGTGCAAAGAAGGTGACCAAAATGATTTTGCTGTTCTTAGTCCCTCCCTCACCTCTCCTTGAGGTTATTAAGAAGTTGAAATTGAAAATGCTCTTGCATATTGGAGGGAACTTTGGTGGAAAGATATTATTCTTTGAGTCTATCTGCACCCCAGTGGAGTAGAAAAAGCAGAGAGATAATGCAAAATGTGTACAAAGGAAAGAGAAGGTGATGCTGTGCTATAACAAAAGTCTGAAATTAGTAACTAAACCCTTCTCATAGAGTTGCTGGAATAATTGATTAAATGTCTAAATGTATAAAAAGTGCTTAGAAAAGTGCCTGATACATAGTAGGTATTCAATAAACGTTAGCTTGCTATTATTAGTATTATCAATGCTATGGCTGGTTTGCAGTTCTTAGAAATACTGCTTCTGCTTAAAGTTTCTGAAAGAATACAAAGGGGACTAACTGGCAGACGGTTCCTTCAGGATTGCATGACTTGAGAGATTATACTGAATACATTTTGAGAAGTAAGAGATGGCTAGACAGCTTGAGTTGCAGAAGATGTTTGTGAGAGCAAATGGTCTGGGAGACCCTGAAGACACCTTCTGCCTTGAGATACCTGGAATTCATAACCCCAGATTTAATTTCCAAATGCCTTGTTGCAGGACAGATGAGAGAGGCTTGGAATCAAATAAATTGACTTCGTTTGACAATAATGAGATCAGCATTTTTGTTAAAATATGTGGAGGCAAAATTTGACTGTAGTGTCTCTCACAACATTCCATGCCAGAGGGACTCTGACACAGTTTTCTCTATCCAAGATTGAGCGCATTCTTAATACTCAGCAACTCCTTTTCCATCATTCTTGCTTTCATTCATTTGCTGATTAACTGACTGCTTTATTCATTCATTTATTCATTCATAATTTTCAATACCAGCCAATATTTGTAGACACTAGGTTTGGTGGGCCAATTAGAAAATTTTTTAAAGTGGTAGCACAAAAGGCTGTTATACTTAATTTTGCACACTCAGAACACTTAAAAACCACAAGAGTAAAATTACCACTTTATAGACCAAAGGCCATGATTATACTCTAACAAATAGGATTTAAAAATTACATTAAATAACTGTTTTAAAACAATGGAATAGATCTTTCTTTCTATGAAAACTAATTTCCACTCCCTTAGGCTTCTTACTTGGCCCTGGTCCAGGGAAAACTTGGTCACGGATTGGAAGTGGCAATATTTGGAACCACTGCCTTAAGCTACAATCTCCTTGCCTTCCTTCACAGTTTAACCACAATGTTCTTTGTTTCTGCTACTTGTCCTGCTAGAGAATGACCTGATAAATGATCTGGCCTTCAGACATTAAACTTAGACTTAGTCACATTTGAAAAAGATGCTTGGAAGGTTCCAATAGCTCATGTTAGAATTTAGCATACCTTAAAAGGCAAATGAGAGTAATATAGCCTTTTTGGCACTTCTAAAAAAACAGTTAGGTCATATGGTAATCTTTTTACCATAGGAACCCTTTGAACTGGAATTTTCTTATCTTTCTAACTGCTTGAGAATCTCTGTATCAAGGATTTTTATTTCCCTGGACCGGTCAAACAAATCTAATGACAGACTTTCTTGCTAAGCTTTTCAAATGATTATATTACAGGTCTGTGTTATGGAAGAATTTCAGGGAATGGTCTGTGGATGGGACAAAGCTCTGCTTTGAGTTTTTAAAAAAATTTTACTCTATATTATTTTGCCATACTAAAACATGCTGGACCTAAAAAATATTTTAAAACTATCAGTCTTTTGTGGTCTGGGACTTTATGAAACCTGTTCTAAGTTTCTTTCTATAATTCCAGATATTTCCTAGTCTGAAATTAGTTACTGTAGTGATACAATTATCCTTGACCTAAGGATTACATAAATTAGGTTGTCGAGATAGTCTTGTGTTATGAATAATAAAAGATTTGAACAAGAGATCATGTTTTCCCTAATATGAATTCTAATTTGTTTACTCTATGACTTGATTCTCATTTATTGGACCAAGGATTATCTTATAAAGTCCAAAAGCAAAAATTCCAATGTCTTATTAAACTTAGTTACCATTTACCGACTGACAGGTGTCATTGGCTGAGATGAAAGCAGAACGGTTCAGTGAAGTACACAAGTGGTGTTTATAATGAAACACAAATGGAACCCAACCAATTCATCTGTTATTCAATGAACAATTGATTTCCTTCTTTGGAACAGTAGCTAGTACATTATTATTAAATATTATATATTACTAATATAGAATGCTTATTATTTATTCAATAGATTAGATATTGCTAAGAACTTAATGTTTGTGTCTCTCTAAAATTCATATGTTGAATCCTAATCACCAATGTGATGGTATTAGAAGATGAGACCTTGGGAAGTGATTAAACTATGAAGGTGGATCCTTCATGAATGGGATTCATGTTCCTATAAAATGGCCCCAGAGAACTGTCTTCCTCCTCCCACCATGTGAATGTACAGCAAGGAGGAGCCATTCTGTGAACCAGGAAACCAGGTTTCTGCTGTTTATAAGCTATCCAGTTTATGGTATTTGGTTACAGCAACCTGAACAAAGACATATGTATATATACTATATAAGAGATATATTCATTGTTTACTATAGCTTAAAATAACATTTATTCTGTCACTTAATAAATCGGGCAGCTTAAACTTTGAAACTTAAAACACTAAACAATGATTATCTCAGTTTCTGTGGGTGCCCTTCTTCACAGATTCAAGGGCAGTTAGGCTGTGTGGTTCTAGCTTAGCATCTCTCATGAGGATCAGTTAGAATGTCAGTTGGGGTTGTCATGATCTGAAGGACTGACAGAGTAGAGGAATCTGTGAAGATGCCACACTCACAGGACTGTTGGTAGGAAGAAGGCCTCAGTTCCTTGGTGGATGTTGGTAGTAGGTCTCAGTTCCACCTACTTGAGTGTCCTCTCAGCATGACAGGTGGCTTCTCTCAGAGTGGATGAGCTGATGAGAGTGCAAGGAGGATATGCCTTGTATGACCCAGGTTGACATGCATACCTTTTTCTCCAAGAATTTATAAAATTGACTTTCTAAAGTTTAAGAAAAGAGTTAGCCGGGCTCGGTGGCTCAGCCTGTAATCCCGCACTTTGGGAGGCTGAGGTGAGTGGATGGCCTGAGCCCGCGGGTTTGAGACCCGCCCGGGCAACTTGTCGAGACCTCATCTCTACAATAAAAAAAAAAAAAAAAAAAAATAGCCGGGCGGGGTAGCGCACACCTGTAGTTCCAGCTACTTGGAAGCTGAGGCAGAAGGAACACCGGATCCCAGCAGGTCGAGGCTGCAGTGGCCAGGGGCGGCCACTGCACTCCAGTCTGGGAAACAGAGTGAGACTCCAACTCAAAAAAAAAAAAAAAAAGAGGCATGGGATTTATGTAAACAAAGTTAGGGAGGGAAAGAAAGAGAGAAGGAATTCAGAGAGGGCAACAAAGTAGCTAGGATGTAACATGATAGGGACCCAGAACATGAAGTGTATCTGCACCTAATCCAGACATATTTTTTTATCTTACTTGATCTCTTTGTTTTCATTTTACTTTCTTGAAGATTGACTTAACTTTATATTCTAATCATTTGACATGTTCAAATTTCAACCACTGTATTTTAATAAAAGTATCTCTTCATTCCTAATTTTTTATGTTTTATAGAGTCTTGTTCTTGTCTTTATTATTGCATATGGGTAAATGAACTATTTCCCTTGTATATTTTTGCTTAAATTGATCTGTTCTGCTAAAATTTGTATGCTAATGACTTATTTCTCACAACAAACTGGAAATATATTCCACTGTTTTGTTTTTTTTTCCTGTGTGGTTGCTAAGTTTATTATTTTATTTATTTTTAATTTTTTTATTTTAAAGATGTGGGGTACAATTCAGAGTTAGGTAGACAAATGTTCATTATGTAGGTACCCTTGTTGATGAGGTGTGCCCTCCCTACCCCTGGCAGATTCCCACTACTGCCAATTCTGCCCCTCACCTCCCTGGCCGTTTCCCACTACTGCCAATCCTTTTCTCATAGTATTACAATAATTGTTGGTTCCTAAGTTTTTTTTTTATTGTGGGGTGCAATTCAGGGCTAGGTATACAAATATTCACCATGCAGGTACCCTTTTCAATGAGGTGTGCTCCTCCTTCCCCAGGCAGTCAATCCTACCTCCCTACCCCCCACCCCCCTCCCCACAGTTTCCTGCCACTTTCAATCCTTTTATTATAGTAATGCAGTAGTTGTTCAAGGTCCAATTATGAGTGAGAAAATGTGATACTCAGCTCTTTGTTTGTGTGAGAGATCACTCAGTATTATAAACTCTAATTCCATCCAGATTGCTGTGAAGTTCATGATTTCGTTCTTCTTTATTGCTGTGTAGTATTCCATTGTGTATATGTACCACATTTTAAAAATCCAGCCCTTTTTTGAAGGGCAGCATGGTTTGTTCCATGTTCTTGCTAATGTGCTAAAAAGAAAAAAACAAACAGCCCTATTACAAAGTGGGCTAAAGATATGAATAGACACTTCTCAAAAGAAGACATAAGACCGGCCAACAAATATATAAAAAAATGTTCAGCCTCACTAGTCATCAAGGAGATGCAAATTAAAAACACACTGAGTTACCACCTAACTCCAGTCAGAGTGGCCATCATCAATAACTCAAAAAATAACAGATGCTGGAGAGGATGTGGCGATAAGGGAACATTTCTACACTGTTGGTGGGAGTGCAAACTAGTTCAGCCTCTGTGGAAATCAGTGTGGTGATTCCTAAAAGTATTAAAAATCAGCCTTCCACATGATCCCGCAATCCCCCTACTGGGAATATACCTGGAAGAACTCAGGTCACTCTATGAAAAAGATACTTGCACACGTATGTTTATCACAGCATTGTTCACTGTTTCATTTTTAAACTTGTTTTTCAAAAGCTACCTTTCAAATTTTGGAAAATTTTGGAGAAAATTAGGAAAACCACGGTATAAGTATTCTCCAGGAAAAAAAAAAAACATTCGGAGAAATAAAGAATTTGCTCACATGATGACGTATGCTGGAAAGTCCCAAGACCCAAATTGACACCACAGTTGGAATCTGAAAACAGGATAAAGCTCATGTCCCAATTAGACGGCTATCAAACAGAAAGAATTTTCTCTTACTTAAAGGAGGGTTGGTCTTTTTATTTTATTCAGGTCTTCAAGTGATTGTATGAAGTCTGCCCCCATTAGGAAGGATAATCTCCTTTACTTAGACCACCAATTAAAACATTTATCTAATCCCAAATCACTTGAAATAACAGTAACATCTGAAATAATGTTTGACCAAATACCTGGATGCTTCATGTTCCAGTCAAGCTAACACATAAAATTGGCCATCACAACTAATAGAATATTAAGACTAAATAGAAATTTTATTTGAAATAATAATGGGTTGGCTAGGCCATAGAATTATAACAATCAGGTGAATTGACTAAAGAAACCAAAAGGAAAGGTCACTATGCCCCCTGGCATTGCTACTATATGTCTGCCACAAGATATACATCATGTGAGACTGTAAATTTCATGAATGATAAATTCTGAGTTATCTTTGCACACATACACATGTACACACACATGCATACACGTACACTCCCCTTCTCACAACAAATATTTCCTGACTCTAAAAAGAAGCAATAATGCTGCTATAATGAAATTGTATCTGAATTCCAGGATTTGCTGTGAATTTGTCAGAAATGAGATATTTTGTGGACTCTGTAAAAATCTCAATCTAAGCAATGTAAGTACTTTTTTCAAATATTTATTTAAAGTAGGTAAAGAGTATCATGAAAACCTTTCTAAATCAATTTAAAATAAAATATAATTTATTTTTTAAATATTAAAAATAACTTGTGTTGACTTAAAATCTAAAATGTACAGAATAGCAGGAAACATCAACTTTATTCTCATCACTCAGTGATACTGTTCTCAGTTTAGTGGTACAGTATTAATCATCAACACTCTAACTCAACTGTCATGCTCTTGAATAAGTATTCCCCCAACCCAGGATTAGTGCAAAGGGTGGGAAAGCCCTGGACTGAGAGAGTCCAGAGACCTGGATTTAACCCTATTGCTTTTCATGTTTACCTGCCTGGCTTTAGGTTACCCTTGGGATATCATTTGTTAAGAGAGATGAGACTAGAAATGACTTTTTTCAGACTTAAGGTTCTATAATATGTTCATATTATGAATAACTTCTGGTAGACTTATTAATGTCCACCAGGAGAAAACTGACTATAATGATTTCAAGGAGTTAACATGCAGTATAAAGCTAAATATTGAGTTAAAAAAAAAATCCTTCCGTTTTTATCTCCCCAATCCCAAGTGTTTCATATCTTTAGAATGTTTCTGAAAAGTCACACTCATGATGTGTGTTTGTCTGTGTGTGTGTGTGTCTGTGTGTGTCTTTTAAACAGTACCCGGATTCTGGCAAGAGACCAAGATCACATTGCTAATGATGGTGTTGTCTGTCTGAAACTAGTTAGAGTTGAAATCATTACTGAGCCATATCTTTGAGGTCACGCATTATAATTTCTCTACGTGGTTGCTCTTGGCATTGGTTAAAATTAGGATTGGTGCTGACATCACCTTGAGTCAAATTGCATCCACATTGAAAAAAAAAAAAGACAACTTGCTTTAGGCCCAGCTCTATGAAATCCTCAACCTAGCAATTTTGTGCAAATCTCAAGTGTTGCATGATCTATGGTCAGTGTTTCTCTAATTAGAACTCAGACCTTCACATTTTGACGCTAAAATGTCAACACATGCAATCAAAGGAATAACTTTATTTTCTTAAATTTCAGGAGTCCATCATGGCATTTAAAAGCACAGTGAGTATATTTCCTAGAATTTAATAAGACAGGGTTGAGCAGATGGAACATAGACAGACAAGCTGTGTTCTAGTTTATTTTCAAAGCAGTGTTATTTTCTTGAGAACCAATCATTCTATTAGACTTTAGAAAACATCTGCAAATCAGAATTGTAGGAGAAGGTGCCAGTAAATTAAGCCTCATTGCAAAACATTACAAGTAAAGTGACTCATTTAAAACCAGGAGGCCCCTTAAGGAACTACTAATTTAGTTAATCAAGGTGATATCGCTTTAGAAAGTAAATTATGCTTAAATGAGGTCTGATGCGGCTCTAATCCTTTAAATGGCCTCCAGAGCATATCTATACTGATGATAGAATTACAATGGTAATCTCTTTGGATGTGGTGTAATTCAAGAGTTTAAGGTCCAAAAGTAAACAGCTAAAATTCTCAAGTTAAGCTATTATGTATTAGACGATGTTTAAAGGAAAGACCCTCAAAGCTTCTTTATGCAAGTCCAAAGTCAAGTTTCAAACATATGTATGCCCTCTTTTACCAACTGCAGTGAAAATAAGGAATTTTCCTTTTCTCTCTAGTTGTCATCAGTAGGCATGGGCAGTCTCTCCTATGTCTGTTAGATATATAAATCTGCATAGGAAGGTTGGAGGATAAAATAAAAAGAGAGTGGAGAGAAAAAATTAAAGCAATGAGTATTGGGGGGCTATAAGGAGCCATGGGGAACAGATCCTGCTACTGGGCAGCATCCTTCATAACCCCCTCTTCTTCCATCACCAGGACCTATAGATGGTCCTATGTGCTTTTCTCTTTGTTGCTGCCACTTTGACTCATGGTAATCATTTCTGCAAATGATTGGGTCCAAAGCAAGTGGTCTTAGAAACATTTTAATAAAAATGTATGATGAAAATATTTCTGCTTCCAGACATGGTTAAGTAATAGGAACCAGAAACCAGATTTTTTTCTGCCTGCCTTAAATAACTAACACTGACAAAATGCTTGCAAAGACTGTTTTCAGACATTGGGCGACAGGCAATATAGAAGAGTGATCCCTGAGAACAGCAAATCAAATGAGATGACCTTACAATTGCTTGAGCTAACTACCTAGAGGAAGTAATCTGCTTATGGCAAAAGAGGGGGAACCTAAACAGCCTGAGAAAAAGAGAAAGATAAGCAGGGGGCGGCACTGGGGAGATGGGTAGAGGATTCCTCTGGAGTCAACAGCAAAGTATCCACAGATGCGGAAATGTGAGGACACTACCTACACCTGGGACAAGAATCAACACAAAGCAACAAATAGAATACTATTTAAGGATCACACAGAGCCACGAATAGTTCACAGACAAAAATGGAAAGACCAGTTAACATGCACACTGTCAAATAAAGTTCGTAGAGAGTATTGCCTCAATAGTGAGACTAGTTTAATGTGAAACTAAAGGCTGTTCTCTATCAGTGTGACAAAGCTTAAACACAAGATTCAAAAAGTTCAAATTGTTCTCAAGTAACTTGTGTTCTGAACAAATCTCTAAAAATATTTATAATATCTAAATATAAATATCATAAAATTTCCAGTCTCTGACATGTAACCTAAAGCTACCTAGAATACCTAGAAGTAATACATACACACATACACACATACATAAACAAAACAAAGAAAAATATGATCCAGAATGTGGAGGGGAGGATTTCAATTAAGAGACAGAGATCCTGAAATGCAACAGTTGATAGATGAGGTTCACAAAGATAATAAAGTAGCTATTTTAATAAACTGCATATATTCAAGGAGGTATTAGAACATGTGATCATAATAAAGAGAGACATAAAAGATGTAAAGGAGATGCAAATAAAATATCTAGAGATCAAAATACAACATCTGGGATGAAAAACAAACTAGAAAGGGTGAACCTCAGATTAGTCAGTGCAGGGAAAAAAGAAAACAAGTGAAGTTAAAGATACACCAGTATAAATTCTCCATATTGAAACACAGAAAGAAAAGAATGGAAAAAAAAAAAAAAAAGAGCAGAGAATCATGTCATGTGGGGAAGTATCAGGTGGGCTAACATATGTGTAATTGGAGTTCCAGAAAGGGTATGGGACACAAAAAATTTAATTACATAATGGCAAAAAAAGAAAGATTCAGATATACTGAATCAGAATTTATTGGGTAGGCCTGTGCTTTTGACAAAAAAATGAACCACTAAGGACAGATAGGTGAAATGAGAAAAATAAAAAAGTATTATTGAAAAAAATCTCTAACTTTAAAGTGAAACATTGAACCTGTGGGTGGCCTTTGCAGTGAAAAGAGTTTTCTGGAGGCAGCAAAATATTGTATCATGCATCTTTATCCAGTTTGAAACTCTATGCCTCTTTGGTAGTTATTCATTCCGTTTACATTCAAATTAATTATTGAAATGTGAGAGTTTATGCTTGTCGCAGGGCTCTAAGAGGGTTGCTTTGCTTTCTTTTTTTACTTTTGTATTTATATATGTGTGTATTTTCATTTTTTTTAATGATCTGTATGCTCTGTTAGCTCTTTGCTTGCCTGTACTTTTGTGATGGGTGTGAGTGTTCTATGTTCAACACCTTCTTAAGCATCTCTTGAAGGGCTGGTCCAGAGGTGGCATAGTCTCTTAGGGATTGGATGTCTGGGATGAATTTTAATTCTCTGTCACTGATGAAGCTTAGCTTGGTGGGATAGCAAATTCTTGGCTGTAATTGCTTATCTTTGAGAATGTTAGCTACAACAGGTAAGACCTCATCAAGCTGAAAAGTTTTTGCACAGCAAAAGAAGCCATCAAGAAAATAAAGAGACAACTCACATAATGGGAAAAAATATTTGCAAATTATGCATCTGATAAAGGTTTAACATCCAGGATCTACAAGGAACTCAAAGGAATTGAAAGGAAAAAAAAAACCCATTAAAAAGTGGGCAAAAGACATGAACAGACAGTTTTCAAAACATGACATACAAACATCCAACAGATACATGAAAAAATGTTCAGCCTCACTAGTCAGAAAAGAAATGTAAATAAAAACTACATGAAATACCACCTAACTTCGATAAGAAAATCACTAGTAAGTCAAAAAACAACAGGTGCTAATTTGGCTATGGAGAAAAGGGATTGCTTCTACACTGTTGGTGGGAATGTCAACTAATTCAACCTCTGTGGAAAACAGTGTGGCAATTCCTAATAGAACTAAACATTTATCTCCCATATAGTCCAGCAATACCTCTCCTGAGAATATTCCTGGAGGAACATAAATTGCTTTATGAAAAAGACACCTGCACATGCATGTTTATTGCCATACTATTCACAATATCAAAGACATGGAACCAACCCTGCTGCCCATTGAAAGTATACTGGACAAAGAAAATGTGGTACATATACACAATGGAATAGTATGTAACCATAAGGCAGAACAAAAGCATGACCTTCACAGCAACGTGGATGAAGTTGGAAACCATCATATTAATTGAACTATCACAGAAACAAAGAACTGAATACTGCATGTCCTCACTCATAAGTGGGACCTGATCACTAGTCACATTAGAACAAGGGTGCAATCAGCAGTCCCTAGACACTGCGAGGGGAGAGAGGGAGGGAGGAAGGGAGGAGAGTGGGGGGCAGGGGACAACAAAAAGGATACCCGGTCCACTACGAGGGGTAGTGAGGGATACCTAGAAGCCCAAACTTCACCTTTTTGCAGCCTACTTATGTAGTAAATCCTTACATGTACCCCGCAACTCTAAAATAAATAATTTTGAAAACAAGTGAAACAACAGTTATCTGAAGCCTGAGACAACCAACTTAGAATAGGTTATCCTTTTTTGTGTCCAGTACACACACATAAGCACACCTTGTTGTGAATATAACAAAGCACATTTACTAAAATATTTGAAGTGACAGTGGAGCTCCTTCTCCTGAAAATACCATAAAGCTCTAGATAAACTCTTCCCCTCTCTGTCTCACTGCCTCAAGCTATAGTAAAATGAATGGACTATCTTCACGCAGATGAAACTGCATTTATTGTAAATTATGCAAATGGTCTCAGAGGAAGATTACCAGGTTTTAGATAACATGGGAATTGAATGAAGAAAAATTCATGCATACTTCTTACAGGTCTGCTCACTTTAGCATGAGCAAACTGAAAAGATGCTGCAGGATGACTGGACAAATACAACATCCCCTCCCATCCCAGCCTTAGGAAGCTAGAAATATGGAATACTCAGTTGAAGATAAAATATAATTAAAACAAAAGAAAGTTCCACATTAATATCCTACATTGTTGAAGTTAATAAAAGCACAATTTCAATAAGTCAGGAGGTTAAGTACAGGAGATGAAACATCAAAATAAGACATAAATATAATTTATAAAGTTTAGAAAATAACAAGAGATCCAAAACCACCTTTATGCAAATAAAAAAGATGAACTAGAAACAGCAAGCCACAAAATAAACAGGATAAAATTGATTTGAATTATTTCAAGGAAGAAAGTCTTAATGTAATCAGGGAACACATAAGAAATAAACAAAGAGATCAAAGCATTTTGAAACCAAATATTATAAAGAACAAATAAAATATGTGTGCATAAAAATTTGTTGCTAAATTATAGAATATAAAAATTTAGTAGTAACAAACAAGATTAAAAATTAAATAGAAAAAAAATCCCTGAATTAATGGGATTGGGAGGTTGAAAAGCATATCTAGGTAAAGAAAAATTGCTGCAGAATAATCATTAACAAGACATGCCATAGTTGAATTATTGAGCTTTAAATAAATACATATTATTCCTTAGGTACAAGTCACCTTCTATAACAACAACAAAAAAATCAGAATCGTTTATTATATTCCTCAGTAATAGGCAAAGGAGTGATTATGTTCTGAGGAAAGACAGACCCCAAAATATTTTAGCTATCCCAGTTGTTTTTCATTTGTTATGTAAATAGGCTAAAATTCTCAAATAACAAGCAAGCAAATGATTTCAAAGGCGATCACTCCAGCACCTTATAAGAGAGGTCTTCAAAATGTTCTTGGAAAATGTGGATCATGAAAAAAACTATGCACAGATTTCAAAAATTTTTTTGCACCAAAATAAACTCATACTAACTTGTTGTAACATGTCTAAACAGGTTCTATTTTTAAGCACTAAGAAGGATAAGATATTAGTTTGAAAATAGTCCCTATCAGAGTGGCATTAATTCTGGTAAAATTGGAGTAAGAACAAACATCAAATTTATGGTGACTCTTGGGTGGAAAAATGTTGACATCACTGATGTTTTATGCAAGTTTATGGGAACAATGTCCCCAAAGTCATTAGTAGTTTGCAAATGGATAACTCATTTTAAGAAAGGATGAGATGATGTTGAAGATGAACCCCACAGAGGCAGACTTCCTACATCCATTTGTGAGAAAAAAAATTAATCTTCTGTGTGCCTTAATTGAAGAGGGCTCATGATTGACAACAGCACACACAATAGCCAACACCATAGACATCTCAATGACTTCAACTTGCACAATTCTAGTCAGCACAATTTTAGTCAGCTAAAAATGAAAATTCAGCAACTTTCCACTTGCCGGGTGCCTAAACCATTGTGCCCAGATCAGCTGCAGACAAGAACAGAGGTTCCGATGGAAATTTTAAAGTGGGATCAAGATTCTGAAGCATTTCTTCAAAGGCTTGTAACAGTAGATAAAACATAGCCTTACCATTACAGTCCTGAAGACAAAGCACAATCAAAGTAATGACTGCCAAAGATAAAGGTGGCCCAGTCAAAGCAAAAGCAGACTGGTCAGGAGCAAAGGTCATGGCAACAGTTTTTTGAGAAGCTCAAGGCATTTTGCCTGTCGATTTTCTGGAGGGACAAAGAATGATATCTGCCTGATGAGAGTGATTTTAGAGAGTTAGCTAAAGCTGTAGCAGAAAAATGCCCAGAAATCTTCACCAGAAAGTCTTTTTATGGCACAATGCTGCTCATTCCTCTCATCAAACAAGGGCAATTTTGTGATAAATTTAATGAGAAATTATTAGGCATCTACCCTACAGTATTAATTTGGCTCCTGCTGACTTATTTTTGTCTCCTAATCTTAACGTATATGCAAAGGGCATTCATTTTTATTCAATTAATCATGTAAAAAAGACTGCATTTCCATGGTTAAATTCTCAGGGCTCTCAATTCCTTAGAGATACACTAAATGGCTAGTATCATCACTTACAAAAGTGTCTTGAACTTGATGAAACTTATGTTGAGAAATAAGGTTTGTGTTTTTTATTTTCATTTTTCAGTTCCATTTTTTCATGAATTTTTTGGAGTCCCCTCTTATTAGTGGGGACATGCCAAGACCATAGATGAAAGCTGCTGTGCCATATGTCAAAATTTTAAAAATTATTTCTAAGATTACGTATATGTATATATATTTGTATGTGTATGTATGTGTGTATGCACACACACACATACACACACAAACACACACTTTCGCTAACTGTAAAATAAAACATGTCTTCTCCTACGTTAACAAATATACTTTCTCAACAATTTGAAAGGCCGGTTTTTAATTTAGATTTTTTTTTAAACTACTTGAAGTTCCAAATCAAAACATGCTTGTATGACAAGAAACAGGCATGGCCTCAGGACACTTGTCAGTGTTGCATATCATGATGGGCCTCATTTGAATGTATATAAATATCTTAGTTCACACATCTAAGCTGTATCCATACCTTCGCAAGCATTCATCCAGGGGACACCACTTGGGTGTAGATGTGGTGGCTTGGTCCACCGTCAAAAGAAAAGACCTGGGGAAGATGCCTGTATAGACCCTGGAAACAGGCTCAAGGTTGCATGAGCAGAGAATATTGGGTTTTTAGCTACCCAAAGTGTGGTCTAGACTAAGGCACAAGTACATATCCCCTTGGACCTGCGAAGGTCTTGCTCTGCGTTTGGGACAAATGTGAGCTGGGGTAAGGTAGTTCTTGGTCCTTTAAGCAGAGAGCTTGAGGCAGGAGCACTTGTGTCCAGTTCTAAGTGTGGTGGCCATAGCACCCATGAGTGAAGGAATGCCTACAAAGTTTAGTAGTAAAAACAGTCCTGATCCAATCACTTTATAATCTTCAATATTTACTCTTTAATATACAAAGCAACTTACGGCATTTTCAAGCACATATAAATTCATAGAATTATGAGTATTACTTAAAAAATAATTAAGTCCATTCAATCAAGATACGGCTACAAAAAGGTGTGGTGAAAGGACTATTGGTTATCACTGTATTTATTTAAATATAGTACTTAGACTTAATAACTTACAGAATATATGGTTACAGGACAGAATATTAATGTTATAAACCCTGTAACATAGATGATTATATAACCAATATTGGGGGATAAGATGTGAAGACTGAAGGATATGCACGAGTGCTAATTTTCTCATAGTTAAAGGCAGGGAGTCAATGTTTAAAATAAATCATAACTCTGGATTTTTAAATATTGTTTCCTACCTATTTTCTTGCTCATAAAGAAGAAAGGAAATTATATATTAAAATTAAGAAACATATATTTAAAATTTAGCAGTTTCTTCAGTTTCCCTTAGGTTTCTTCTTTTGCTAAATGCAAAATTAAATCTAATACTTTCTTCTAAAATAGTATGTATGGCCAGCATGGTGACCCACACTTATAAGTCCAGCAGTTTGGGAGGCTGAGGTGGGAGGATTCCTTGAGCCCAGGAGTTTGAGATCAGCCAGGTCAACATAGTGAAACCTTATCTCTACAACCACCCCTCCCAACCTCCAAAAAATTATTCAAGCGTGGTGGTGCAGGCCTTTAGGCCCTGCTACTTACATCAAGAAAACAGGGAGACAGCCCACAGACTGGGAAAAATTATTTGCCAACTCCATGTCTGACAAAGGCCTAACATCTAGGAATCTACAAGGAACTCAAACGTGCTGAAAAGAAAAAACCAAACAGCCCCATTACAAAGTGGGCCAAAGATATGAATAGACAGTTCTCAAAAGAAGACTTACGAGCAGCCAATAGATACATGAAAAAATGTTCAGCCTCACTAGTCATCAAGGAGATGCAAATTAAAACTACACTGAGATACCACCTAACTCCAGTTAGAATGG